>KZ807247.1:344988-367333 GCA_000696205.2 Oncopeltus fasciatus
TTGTGATCAGGTAAACTCTTATTCTATAAATAATACACTTTACTTGTATTTTGATTTTATTGTTATTAATTGGCTAATTTTTAATTATTTATGACACAATCTTATTTATAAATTAGGTATAAATGCTAAATATTTAAACTTTTAAGATTTTTAAATACTGTTTTGTACATTGTTTGCAGATTCCTAGGCTCTGAGGATAAGAGTCTATTTACATATTCAAAGCTCACACAAAAATTCTGTATATTAATGAAATTAAAAAATATAAGAAAGTGAAAATAAATTAGATAGAGAACAGTGAAGATTAACTTTGTAATACCTGAGAAAACTGACCTAATCCTCTGTTGCTATAAAGGCTAAAACTTAACAAAATACAAAATGGCAGAAACTTTCTTTCTTTTAATGAAAAATTTTTCTGCAATAGCAAGATTTAAATCCCCAAAGAGGAACAAACAATGTGAGTTCAAATCCTACTGTGACAGAAACTACCTAGCTAAATAGTAATAATTGCAAATAAATAAAATAAATTTTTATAATAAAACAATTAGTTAAAATTTTGAGCAGTATACTGTTTTTAAAAAGAAATTAAAATTATTAAAAACTTAATAAAAAGCTTAAAGCATTATAGAAAAATATTTAAAACATAAGAAAAATCAACTCAATAACTAAAAAATTGTTATTTTTAGCACGACTGAATACTAATATGAATGAATAGAAAAATATCTCTGTATTGTTAATCAAATTAAAGAGGAGACCAAATAGTAAAAGAAAAGTTTATCTTAGTAAAATAATTTAACATAAATAGAATTAATATTTACTCGAATATAAAAATTTTCATCATGGAGGAACTGCATAATTTTTTTTTAAAACTCTTATTTATTTATTACATTCTGTTATATAAAAACATTTTGTAATTTGATCACCACAATGAATTAAAAAAAAAAGACATTCAATGTTAATCACACGAGGAGAAAAGCTGACCAATGACACCACTCTCAAATTATTTACAGATTATGTCCTCAGGAGGTCACGGGCCATCTTCGTTTGAGTCGACGGGGAGGGTTGTAAGGGTTGGAGGTGGAAAACATGGTCTGTGCTAGTGGATTAGGATAGTATGGCAGTTTACTGCGGAAAGGGGTGAAGTGGGAAGAAATGAAGTCTTGAACAAAAGGGATATTAAGATCGTGAAGGGATGAATTGGATATGTAATAGGGAGCATTTGCAATTATTCTCAGGGTTTTGTATTGAAAGGACTGGATTCTTTGGATGTTGGAAGGCTTGGCGGCACCCCAGATTTCTACATCGTAAGTCCAGATTGGTTGTAATAAGGTTTTGTAGAGCATCAGTTTGTTTTCTATCGTAAGATTGGATTTCTTATTCATGTATAGAAGTCCATATCGCCGATTAAGTTCTTGTATTTTAATTTTAGTATGTTCTCCCCGTGTAAGTCGTGAGTCAAGTTGGAACCCAAGGTAACGAACGGAATTTGAATGAGGTACGTTAGTGGTAAAGGAATATACAGCGTAATCTAGATCATCTAAGGTTCTCAGAGAAATTCCGAGGTCAAGTGACTTTTCTATGAGAGTTCTAAACAAGGCCCAGTCGACTGGGCCATTAATCAGGGAGGAAGGTAATTGTTTTGGAATAGGAATCAGGGATAACAATAGGAGAACAGGGCTGTGGTCAGAGAAGAGCTTGTTTAAGTTCGAAACGAAATAATGAAGAGGAGTAAGGTTTTTGCAAATGAAGAAATCTAGGATGTCAGGAAGGCGGTTCTCGTCAGAGGGCCAATAAGTGGGAGAGGAAGGACTAATTGTGCTGAGGTTTTGGGACGATATCGCATTATACAAAGCACATCTATGGAAGTTGGTCGTTTTCGATCCCCATTGCAATTGTTTCGCATCATAGTCTCCACCGGCTAGGAAACGGGGACCAAGGTATTTGAGGAAAGTGGAAAATTCTGGTGTAGAGGTTGGCTTATTTGGAGGAAAATACACTGCTGAAAGTATGATAGGATGAAAGGTTGTGAAAATAGACACTGATGTTGATTGAAGGGACTCTGTGGAAGTGGAGGGTATGATATGATGGGTATAGGATTTCTTGAAAAAGTGCAGAAGTGCAGTTCTACCATGAGCTTGTCTGTCAGGATGGTCTGTCCTATAAGTGTGGTAGCCAGCAATTTTTAAATGATTTTGTTTAGTTAATCGTGTTTCTGACAGAAATACTACGTCTACATTTTTGTTATCGAGTACTAGTTTGAGTTCGTCAGTGTGTGTCCGAGTGCCATTAGCGTTCCTTAGGAGGATAGTAAAGGAATTTTTGGATTGGGGAATGATGGTGAGGGGGTTAGTAGGGTCATTTTGGTGACCAGGCTGGTTAGTAGGAATATGAGTGGTGTAATGAGGGAGTTAATTTGTGAGAAGAAGAAGTAAAATAAGGTGTACAGATCATTTGATAAGGACGGAATCGGGACGTTGGGGATAGTGGGTCGCTCGCTCCTGGGTAGGGGATGCGGTTGAGGTAAATTATTGCTCACATATTGGAGTTCTGAATTGGAGGTGGGAGGAGGGATGTGTGAGATGGTTGGCCGTGATAAGGTGGAGAGGGCTGAGATGTTTAAGGCTGAGGTGGAGGCTGAGACAAGGTCTGTGGCTGAGGTTGCTGTTGCTGGTGAGATAAATTCTTACGAGCACTTGACATTTCAGTTAGCCCCCCCTTCCTATTCATTTGCTTCACCTAATAAGAAACTCAGCAATCATTATACTTACTTCATAACTTTATCTAACTATCTTAATGCTTATACATTATCTAACATGAATGGGTTAGATTAGCCTCGTAAACAAACTCAGCCTTTTATTTTTTCATTAAAAAGTCAAATACTAAATTTTGTTAAGATGAATAACTGACTTCAGCCTCTACCCAACATCTCTATTTGGCTGTATAATTCTTCAAGTAATCCTTTTGTCAATAAACAAATCTTAGTTAACTTTCTTTGATGTAAACAAAATATTATGCCTCCTACAGCAAAAAAGATATTGCTACTCATGCTTGACAATTTAGGTAACCCCTGACTCCTACTTGTCTGATTTTGTTCAATAATATAATGAGCAGCTACATGCCAAATTACTTAAAGAGAAATAAAAAACCAAATTTCATAAAGAGAAACTTACTAATTGTGACTTCTAGGCTGTAAAATTCAAATTTTGTGATCAGGTAAACTCCCACTTTTAATTGCTTAATTTTTCAGTGTAATTTCTAAAATACTTCCTTTATTTTGATTCGGGGCTCTTTGATCTGATTACACTCAATAACGAACTTAGCCTTTGGTTTAAAAGGTACAAGACAAATCTCAATGTGAAATACTGTAAAATGTAGCCTGTAGAGTATTGATTCACACATAGACCCACACACTCACAAACACAATTAATAATACATATAACATATAATTATTTATCTCACTCTTTCCCTAATTCTCTCTAAAAATAATAAATAAAAAATCTTTTAAATAAAGGGAAATAAAAATGTTCATCATGCAATATCAATGTACTTGTCATACTACTCATAAATGACTTCAACAATTAGACTGATGAATAATGTTCACGTAGGCTTCCACAGTCATCAGATGTATGTAAAGTTTTTTCCAGGTTGGACCGTGTAAAGTTTTTGATGGTTGCCAAGCTTTCGCACATCCTATGATGGCTTCTTCAGGGCTGAATAGAGAATGAGGAAGCCATTCTCTATTCAGCCCTGAAGAAGCCAACACAGGATGTGCGAAAGCTCGGCAACCATCAAAAACTTTACACGGTCCAACCCGGAAAAAACTTTACAAACATACTGATAAATAATGTTAAAATGGTCTCATAATATAAAATGTAAAAGGAAAACGATAAGTTATTTGGACCCTTAAGTATATTAATTTTTATGCTTTGACTATCACAAGTTAGAGAAATAAAAGTAAAAAGACAAAAGGAAAGAAAAATGAAGAATGAATAAAGGGATGACAAAAACAAATAAAATATGGTTTACCAAGTCTTGTGAGGGATTTTCAAGCGGGTGATTTATCACTGGTTCTGCAATGGTCTGGCTAACTGGCTCAATAACTGAAGTAGGAGCAGGTTCTGGATTTTCGATTACTAGTTCATGCTTAGGTAGAATTTTTGGTTCAATTATTTCATTTGAGGCAGGTGCAACCTTCACCATATCAGTCTTTATTAGCTGCATCTTGAAAAATATTTATGATTCATAATTACAAGAGAATAAAAATAAAAAGAAACCAATTTTATATAATTAATTTTTATTTATTATGTAGTGAACTGTGGATATTTGTGACCATTTCTCATTTAATTCACTCCTCCATCTTTGATTGAGAACCTTCACTAGGCAGCAAAAATATAGAAGCAAATCCTTTGATAAATAGAACTTTAATAGCAGTTTGAATTCACTAAAAGGTCGGAAAACAGAGGGAAACCAATGAAATATTTATAAAAAAAAAGAAAAGGTCTTCTCCTTCTTGATCTCATTATTAAAGAAACAATTCAGAACCACAGTAAAGCAAGTATTTATGTTTTTATAATAACAGAAAATAAGTAATTTTCCCAGGACCTTCTACGAACTAATCAAATTTTAAGAGCTTTAGATATTCACAAGCAAAGGCTGATAGGCTACAATTGTTACCTTTTTTTTTATACTGTATATTTTAAAAAACAAAAGTCACAGGAATTCAAGTCATTGTAAGTAATAAAATGATAACCAAATTATTAGAAAAATCAATGAAAAAGAACAAGTACAAAAAAGAGAAAAATTATTGATTAAGTTCTTAAAAATACACATTACTGAGCTTGCACAGCATGTACCGTGTCTTCGAAGATGCCACCACTGGCTCACAACCAAATCTGCATTCTCATGGAAGGTATCTACTGCTCTACTGATTGAGAGACCTTGCTGGCCAAGAAATCGGTCCACCCTGACCTATCCACCTGTTATTAAATATATTGTTTGCTGTGAATATTGTACAGGACATCCGTCTTGCTGGAGCCACATGAGTAGCCTTATATGAAGGGATACATCTTCTAGAAGCTGTGGGAGTTAAATCTAGAATAATCATCTCCATTGAGTGGTTGGTAAAAAAAATAAGGCCCCATGATTTTATTGCCAAGTATTCCACAGCATAATTTCACTGACCAATGATGTTGTCAGTCTACCTGGCGAATTCAATGGGGGTTAAGATTAGACCAGTAGAAGTAATTATTTCAGTTCAAGCTTCTATCACTCACAAATGTAAATTCAGATATGAAGAAATGCCTGTTCCACATAATCATCATGTCACCCTAATAGCATTAGTCTTTTCTTCAGCATTAGACGACTAGTAATAATTTTATTAAGAATAAATTTATTCACAACAAAGAATTATATTGTTACAGAAGACAATATAATGCCTATACAATAAACATGAAACAACTCCTGAATATTTCACCCCTCTTTAAAACCAGAAGAACCAAAATAACTCATTGCCAACCAAAAATTCCCATCCTAATCCACACAAATATAGTAGAATTCTCTTAGAATATGTTCAAGTAAGGCTAGAAAAAGTATAACAATGTGTACAAACCGGCTCAACAGAATCTTTCTTTCTTTCTTCAGCTTCCCTTTCTCTCCTCCTAGCTCTCTCTTCTTCGACTTTTTTTTTTGATTCCTCTTCACTAGCTTTAGCAAGTCCCTCAAATTTAGCTCTCAAATGGGATGGTTTAGTCGACCCTTGAAAATAATATAAAATATAACAGTGTACAATAAGAAAATAAAACAATATTATTCATAAACAACATCTATCTTTTACCTATTTATCTTTTTAGATTGATAAATTACACAATTTAAATTATAACTGTTAATTGACAAAATTCTTCAAGGAGGGGAGGGCAAAGTAGTAGGTGTAGGTTGTGGCCCAAATTCTGTAAGAGTGGTAGGAACTTAAAAATTTTTTCCAGAAGAAATTTCCTTGGAGATTTTGCTCAACCTTGTCTAATTGAAACCTTATCAATGACAAGCCGATAGCTAGCATACGAATAAGGGCCTCACAAGGCTGAGCTGATTGAGGGGCATAACTTGCTTATTGTACATGGTCGCAACCACTATGGCTCTGTTCTTTGCTAGTAAATTCATAATAAATCTACAAAAATATAATTAATTGAATTGATAAAATTATTAAAAATTGAATAGTGTAATGCAAAAGACAGATAGAGATGCATTTATATATCTTGTGAGTCCATGAAAGCCTTTGTTACATTCAGTTTTTGCTATACATTTTTTTTCCTTTATAGATTTTTAAAAAACTAGTTTATGTGTGAGAAGATCAAAAATTAAAAAAATATTGTAAAATTAATAAATAAATGAAGAAATAAAATACTTATAGAACAAGCTATTTGTTATTGCCTTAATTTAGATTCTGTTGTTATTTTTTTTAAGAGTAGATAACTTAGAATGACAGTTACCGATTTTGGGCTTCTCTTTTTCATATTTTGTTCCTACTTGAGGAGGAGATTCAGTAAAATCATGAGCTGATTTATCAACTCGGTCACTTTCAACACCAAATTTACCACCAAAGCCCTAAATAAAAATAATAATGAACAAAAAATCAAATAAGAATGATTATAAATAAGAAACATAAAAATAAACTTAAAAGTGAAAAAGAAACATAAAAACCTTGCTATGGTCAGTCTGACTATGATGTTGAGGGACATGTTCAATATGGTCCCAGCCTACTGCAGACTTGTCTTGTCTGTCATTTTGCACACCAAATTTACCCCCAAATCCAACCACATAATCTGAAAATGAAAATGTAATACTTTCTTTCTGATTTTTATCTCAGAGGAAATAAGAATATTTAAAACTAAATATATTATTATAACAGTTACTCATATATTTTAAACAGTATCCCCAATTATGATTATATAACTCATAGTATAATAATTAGTTATTTAATATCTATAGTAAGTTAACATAATCAAATATAAGAGAAAAAATTAATATTCTTTGTTAAAGTAGAGAAATTAATGTAATATATAAATTGAATTATGTCAATAATCAAAATTAAGAAAATGAACTATTGATAATAACTAATTATTTAAAGAATACAAGTAGCTAGCCATTTATCTTTAAAAAGTGATGGGAAGCAAAAAGATGTAAAGAAATTTGTAATACCAGATAAATGATAAATACACACACACAGGATTAGTATGTTCAATCAAATTGTAATCTGTTTTTCTAACAGAATGAAATCTGAACAAACTATATATTCTGCTTTTAAGAAAAATAATAGAAAGCTCTATTTTTAGAAAATAATATAATTTTATAAATAAAGTAAAATAATATTTCAGCATTAAATGCAATATTGTATGACTTCTAAATTTTGACATTAAAATGCCAATTAAATTGTTTTTTTTTTATGTAAAAAAATACCAGAGAAGAGCTTGGTCATTTGTTAGAAACTAATTTTTTTAATTAAAACTAATTTTAAGAATTAAGCCAAAAATAATACATTATAAATTATTGGAAACTTAAATTTTAAAATGCATTTAATGCCACTAACCAAAATACACAAATAAATACAAAAACAGATGTAGCAGAAAACCTTACCTTTCTGGGAAGCATGTTTTTGAGGAGCTTCTATATGATCCCAACCAACAGCAGCACTGTCTTGTCGATCTTTCTCAATTCCAAACTTACCACCAAAGCCTCGTGAATAATCTGATTTGAAGAAAGAAAGAAAAAAAAAACTACTGCATTCAAATAAGCATGCCAATATAATTTGATTAGTAAAGAATATTTAGAATGCCACAACCATAAAATTTCATAAAGCTAAATGAAATATGCCGTTCTTTTAAAAAAAGGGAGAAATTTATAAACAGTATTTCAGCATATTTGATTATCTTTAAGAACAATAAAATAAAAATAAATAAACAAAAAATAATACAATTACTGTAAAAAATAAAAATAAAATAGAAGAATAATAATAATGATCCATATTTTTTCAATTAGTCACTTAGTTTTTAGACTGCATTTATGATTTTTTTAAAATACAAATCTTTATTTATTACATTCTGGCTATTTGATAATTGTCTTCTTCCATTCAAAAGAAAAAGCCAATATGATAAATTCAAAATTTGAACAGAAGTAATGGAATGCTAAATATAAAATTATTAATATAATATCAAGTAATAAAAGGAATAAATCATGAAATTAAATAAATATAACAGGATTCAAATAAATTGTATAATATAAAGTAACTATTTGCCAATTACAATGACATCCTCGATAACATGATACTTACCTCTTAATTCTATTCAAATAAACTATCCATTGTTAACTCTTCACTTTAGAAAATTGAATATCTGAGTTCATTATTGAAATTTAGTTTACCTGTAATGAATTCAGTATTCCAAGTATTGAAGCTATGAGATACTGTTTAACTTGCCAAAGAAAAGACTACCAAGCTCATAAAAGCTTAATATAATTAAGTTAAATGTTTATTTTTTTTTTTTTTAAAGGCACTGACGGTCATTTTTGTTTCTTCCTTCTTTGTTTCCTTCCTTAACTGGCGCTATGAACCATTAGCTGAGTCTTGGCCTGCTCAAGGATAGACCGCCAGTCATGTTTATTTTTTGCTGTTGCCTTCCAGTTCCGGGTGCCAAGAAGTGCAGTTGCATCGGCAGCTATTTCCCAGCAAAGTTTGGGATGGCCAACTCTTTTTTTTTTCATGTATTCATTCGGCCAGGATCTTTGCTTGTATCTCCTCAGGTCCCATCCATGTCATGTGACCTGCTCAGTGAAGCTAGGCAAACTTTATAATCTGGAGAACATTAAGGTCCTTGTACAGAGTCTCAACTTCCGAGTTTTTTCTTTTTCGCCAAACCCCTCCCTCATTCAGTAGTCCGAAGAGATTCCCCTAAGGGTTCTCCCTTTTAATCTCAATTACTCAATTAATGGAGTACAGTTTCTACTGAAGCAAGAGACAAAACTATTTTACATACAAAACAAGCAGCCATATAAAATATTAAACAGGCATTCAAGAAACACTTTAAAATAACTTCCACTAAATATTATTCAAAAATAATTAAACTCACAATAGCTACTAGTACCTATAAACTACTTATTACAAAATTATAATGAACAGTAAATAAATTAGTGAAAATTACCTGTCTGTGACTCATGCTTATGCAGTTTTTCAACATGGTCCCAGCCAACAGCTGACTTATCCTGTCTATCAGTCTGAATACCAAATTTCCCTCCAAAACCAGTACGATAATCTGTTTGAGATACATGTTTCTGAGGTGCCTCACGATGCTCCCAACTCACAGCACTCTACATTAAAATAAAATTTGATTAATTTTACTTTGAGGGAAGAATTTAATTTTTTAATAATTAAAGAATATTTAGCATGAAGTGAGCAAATGAACATGGGAGTGAATACAACTTATTCAAAGAACAGACATTACTTTGCTTTTTAAAGTTGAAGGAGGGATAGTGCTCTGTATAAAACTCACAAGCACATAGAAGAAGAAGAAGAAGAAGAAAATAAACTTTATTTTGGGACTAACAGAGTGTCCTTTAATAACTTTAGGTGAATTTTGAAATATACTTTTAAACATACTTGCATGTATGTGTACACACACACAAAATGGTTAGATTAAAATTCATAAAGGCTCAGTAGAAAACAATTTCTTAACTTACTCATTTCAGTTTTTACGGTATTAAAAGAGCTTAATTTTAAAATTACTTGAATTTGCACAGCCATAAAGAATAAGTCAGTTACCTCTCAATTTGTTCACAAATAATTACATTAAAATTCCAAGTTAAAATTCATTGAAAATAATAAAGGGGAAGTTTTCCTTGAAATTATTCACTTAAAAATCACAAAGCAAGTGATCTCAAACTGTGTCGAACTGAAAAAATTATCCTCTCAAATAATTATAATTCTTACAGACAATAAAAAACATACTGATTACTGGTACATAATATATGCAGCAATCAAATGCTCACATGTGTTGCTAGTAACACAAAGTTCATAACATTTCAATATTTAAAGAGAAGAAAAAAAGAATTTGTCTATCGCATAGAATAGTTAGAATCTGTTCACTGTCCAAAATCTTTCATTATTTCATATGGCCATGTCAGTTTCACATATAAAACAGATATTAAATTATAATGGTACTTAGATATTCACTTATATTTTAAATTTCATTTAAAACAAACAGAACATACAATGATAAATATACATTATGAAATTTTAATAGCAAAATGTAAAAAACAACAACAGTCATTCATGCTTGTATATATCAAAGAGATATTTAACTATATAGTATGTACATATAGATATTTATAGAATTATTTTAAAATTCCACAACAAGCAAGCAAAGAAAATAGTTTTATTTCTTTGAGAGAAACTGGACCAGAAATTTTCTTATTAAAATGTTAATTGCTTATTGAATATAGGCCAAAGTAGATGAGGTTCTGGATAATGAAATTAATGGTTGCCAGGTGTCACAAAAAATGTTTAATAAAATGCAATACAATTATCACTGTTACTTTAATATAAAGAAAGTAAAATATTTTCATAAATTGAGTAAAGCTAATTTAATACTTGAAAGTAATGTTTATTAATTTTATACCATAAAATACCTTGTCAATTCTATCAGTTTGTACACCAAATTTACCACCAAAACCAGTGCTGTAATCCTTTTGAGAAACATGTTTTTCAACTTTAGCCACATAATCATGACCAACAGCAGATGAATCCATTCTAAAATATTACAATGAAAATTATTATAACCAAAATTAGTAGATATTAATGATAAAGAATACATAGAAGGGGCGTTAAAATGTAAAAAAAAAAGAAAAGCAAATTTAAAAAAATGCATATATATATCTTTGTGTGAGTGTATATTTTTCCAAAAAATAAACTTAAAATTATTTAACACTTTCTTTTACACTTCACTGCTATATTTTTAGCATAAAAAACAACAAAAACTGGATAATCACATACACTAGTTTGAGCGTATATGTTTGTATATTTTTGTAAAATTTAGTATTTAGTATAGGATGCTTATTAGATCTCTACCCATTCTACCATATCAGTACCAACTATCTAGAACTATAAGATACACAAGGAATCTTTGTGTAAAGTGAGTGTAAATCCCTCTCCTAAAGCCGTAAATTTAATTCTTGGGACATTCTCCTTAAATCCATAACTTGGAGCAGTTTTATAAGAAAAATAAGTCTTCCATCGCTCTTAAATCTATACCTAGATTTGTAATAAACTAATATGTTTCGGCTAATGTCAATTCTACAATACACGACTGAATAGAACTCTACAGTTATTTTTTCAGTTTTATTTCAAGTTAATCGTATAGGGTAAAAGCTAAAAGTTAAGATATATTAATGGTCACTACTCCTTTGAAAGCCGATTCTGCATTTGAAATTTCATTTACCATCACAATAATCGATTTAGTGCAGAATTGTTTTCAAATTTTTATTTGAATACATGTAAGTAAATATACCTTTCAAGCCTTCTTTAAGGGCTTAGCCAATTAAATGCACGATTAGCTTACTATAAAACTAAAATTTAACTAAGTTCAAACTTAACAAAATGTAAAAGCTGAGAAAAAAAAAAGAAAAAGATAAACTAGTATATATAAAAGATAAAGTACCTGTCTTTTTGTATACCAAACTTTCCACCATAGCCAAATGCAGCTTGTGGCCCTTCCTCAAGTTGTTTCTTTTTGAGCAATGCATCAGATTTAGTAACTTCTTCTCTCAATTTATTCATACTAGAATATATCCAACAATTATTTTAAATTAATAATTTGGCTGGTTATTTAAATTAAAGCTACAGGACTACAGCACCAGAAATTTGCACAAGAATACAGTTGTTCATTTTTTTTCTCAATTTCATAAAAAAAATATATTAATTTAATTAATAGATTAATTAATGGAAATAAAAAATTCAACTCCTAAATTTAATTTATTTTCTTAAAAAACAAAAAAGATTCTTCATTTTTCTTGAAAAATAGACTCATTTTCCTCCAAAACAGCTTAGCTAAATTTCATTAAAACTAGAATTAAGGTCATATATTGGCCTTATGGCCAATATCAAAATTTAACTTTAAATATCAAATTTAACTTAAATTTATATGAACTTGACCCAACTATTGTATCTGGGTTAAAAGTTTAAAACCTAAAATTGTTTAAAATTATTAAATCCAAAAAATAATTAAAATTAAAAATTCATACTTTTTTGCTGTTCATATATTGAAACAACACAGAGGCAATTTAAAAACAGTTGTAATGGCTAGATGCAATCATACTCTGTCTGAAGTCCAAGCAGGAAAAGGTGTATGGCAATACCAGAATAATTAAACAAATAGGAAACACCATAGATTGTCAATTTAATCAATTTAAAAAAAATAAAAATATGTTCACAATATTTATGCCCTTGGGAGAACTTTTATAGTTGAAAGAATATGGATAAATAAAAATTTGACAATTAAATCAAATGAACATGACTCTGGTTTCTTGTGATTTTAAGTACAACTCTAATTAATTTTAACTAGGTCATACAAAAAAAAAAAAAAAATTAAAAACAATAACAACACTTTCATCACCAGAATTTCAAAACTGCTGTGACACATATTTTTAAAACTATTTATGAATTTGCATTAAAATAGTGAGTTTTCCGATTTTCTGATAGTCATTTGTAAGAGGCATTGCTATTTTTTCTAGGCATACAACTTTGTGAACTTATAATGATGGATACTTATGTACCCTCTATAAACAAGAAATATCATGATTCGTATGCAGTTTCATACACTATAATAGTAGTATTTATTTGCATGACACTTAAATTAGATGCAAGCACACAGATAGAATTCCATAACGAGGCTGACTTTATTGAACATAAATGCATACCAGAAGGATATAAGATTAAAATCCCCCATTGATTGATTCCCATTTTCTTTTTATACAGCTGGTCGCCTTCTCTTATTTTAAATGCCACATGGTAAATTCACAGTTCTGAGACTTTTAAGTCAGTAGGATGCATAGTAGACCTCTTAGCTGTAAGTAAACCAACCTAACCCGAACGATCTAACCCCTTCTCTGGTCAGCAATCTCATTTCTTTTATCGTCTTCATTCTTATCCTGAACATGTTCTTTGTCTCTTTCCAGCAAATTTTGTAATGAACGGTGGAATTTTATGATTGTTAAACAGCTAAAAACTTAGAATTTACAGTTGTTTTTATCTAACATTATATCTCAAGACGAACAAAATTCACATCACTTTGGTATGAATTTTAATTTTTTGTAGGAACTTCTTATAAATTTGGACCAGGTAAACAATTGTGGAAAGATCCCACAATCAATAATCTGGACCAACATATCCAACCATTCACCATTCTAGTCCTCTTTGCTCTTAGATTTTCAAAGGAAATTAATGCCTATGTATTGCACTGAAAATGCATAATTAATTAGTTAGAATGTATTTTCTCAAAAATAATTTGGTTGAAAATCCATAATTTAATGCACTAGTAAGCAAAATCCATTGGTAGGCTACATAGAGGACGGATTTTTACAGGGGCTTTGTCAAATACATTTCAACAAATGTTAGACCTCAACCAGAAGTGTCACAAAAAGACTATCTGAAGCTCTATTTTACTGAGGCAACCTGTATTAAATTCTTGCTATATTCCATTATTTTTACAAAACAATCTCAAAATAATTCATTGACTTTATAGGATAATATCCTATTCACCTTTCACTTTTGTTTCTGATTTTTTCTTTAAAATACAAACACACACAAACACTTGAGTGTGAATTGTGAGGGGTAATCTGTGACTGATAAATAACAATGTTCACAGCTCAATAAATGTTTCATGATAGTTTGGTATGTACCAGTTTTTTACCACAATGTGAACACAGATGTCTCTCATTGAGATGGTTATGTTGCTTTATACATCTTACATGGTAACAATAATTATAAAACTGTTCAGATGTTGCTGTCCTTTTTAATTTATATTTAACAGCTAAATAAGCCATAAGTTATCTCTAATTGTAATTATCATCAAACTATTCCTAGATTTGACATTCGCAGGAAAGAAACTCCCTAAGACTCAAGTCATCAGTCATGAACATTTGATCAAGGTGGCAACAAGTCCCCTCTCTCCTTTATGATAGCCCTGAAGATGGTGTACAATGTAAGCCAAAAACTTAGCAGATAATAAAAAAATACAAATTTTTTTAAATTATTTTTTTTTTTGGATCTACTTGAATGAACCCATATAAAAATTCTCTACTAACAATCTCTACGGTTAAAAACTCTCCATTTGAAATTGTTATTCTAGGTTCTTTATTCTTTCTATTTTAGCCATTAAGTCAATTGTAGGAGAACCAAGTTATTTATAGCAACTGAATTCACAGAAAATATTATTTCACTCAGAAATTTCTGTACTTCAGAGTAACCTCACATAAGATTATCTCTTACCCCAAGGCAATTACCCTCTCATATTTGTAAAAAAAAAAAGTATAAGAAAAAAAAATTTTAATTTTCAATCTGAGATCTCTGGCAGAAAACTAAAACATCAGTGTTCTTTAAAATGGTGCACTCAATTTTTCTAAACATGACTCAATTAGGTGTGACTCATAATAGTTTCTTGAAAGGTGGACATAATTACACCAAGTATCCTTCAAGTAACTTCTCTCATTACTATCACAATAAATGAAACAAAAAAAAAAAAAATGCGAAAGTTTCAAACTGATAGACTTCAATTTACAAAAATAAAAAATGCCCTCTCACCTTCTACCCACAGCTTTAGTGTATAAAACATTTATGATAATAGAACTGATAATAACTGAACATTAAAAATACTCACTCTATGGAGCCAGCAGTTCTTCCAGAACCACCAACAGTTTTTGAACCCCATCTCTGTTCTTCTTCAGAGACGTCGTTTATAAAATCTGGATCTGTCTCCCAGTCATCGTCAGGATTAGAAATAACTTCCAATTTAGCACCGGCTGTAGATTTCCACATTCTATTTAAAAGAAAGACTAACTTTGAATAAATGAAAATCTCAAAAATAAAACACAAGAGAACCTCAATAATTTTTTAAACAGCGAGTGAAAGACATCTATTTGACATCTAGAACAGATAACACGTTACCTTCTTAGTATTGGTTGTGTCCAAAGAGGATGAAAAAAAAAAAGGTTTTAAGCAACAGGTTATAAACAAAATGTTTGCTTTCCACTGTTTATAAATTGTATTCTTAATAATTTGTTAAAAAGTATTATGAGTTATTAAGTTCGATATTGTTTATTTTTAATATTTCTAAAATATCAATTTGTAATTGCAAACGCTAATTACTTTTATTGATTTTCATCTAGGAATAAAATAATTCATCAGTGAATAACTGACTCTGTTATGGTCATTTCACTAGGATTTGAAGGAAGTGCTAATAAATTAGGTATAGGAGTCGTAAAAGATGGAATTGTTCTATCAAATCCACGCAAGACTTACATTACTCCACCTGGAGAAGGTTTGAATTTTTCATTTTTTACTTAGAGAAATATTGCTTTTGCCACATGTAAACTTTTTTTGTTAAGTTAGAATGTGAATTAAATGTAATGTAATGGGAATCTTAAATTTCTATTTGCAAATAATGCATTATTACTAGTCCTGGAGTGGTGTTAGAGCTTGCATAAGTTATAGCCTAATATTCATTAAAAATGTTTACAACTAATTAGCTCTCTTTTAATAATATACAATTGCAATAATAAGAAATTAGGTGCAATAGGAATTATAATTTTTAGGAGACGAAAGAAAAATATACTGATGTTTCTAATTGTTATGATGTACTTAAATTCAAACTATATTTTGAGACATAAGGGACCATCTTGGGAACTCTAGATTTATGTACTCTTTTAGCTATTTGGGGTTTTCATTTTTCTTCTGATGAATGCATTCATGAGTTCTTGAAACCCACAAATGGATTATAAGTAAGATATTTTAGAGGTTCCTTGTTCTGTCATCTCATTTTTTTAAAAAATGTTACTGAATATATTTAAAATTTTAATTGTCCTATCTCAGAGTTCATTAAGAAATAATCCAGAATCATGGATTAAATCTTTATTACAGCTGACAAATATGTCTCAGTGTCCTAAAGCTGAAGAAGGCTGGCCCCTTCTGGGGAGGATGGACCCCCTATAAGAATATATCTAATATAATTGGTCATCATGATTAATATATTCAACAAGATCTTTCAGTTATCAATTTTTACCATGGACCGTTATCCGTTCAGGGTTTAAATTAGTTCTCTAATACCTCTCAATCAAGTCAAGAAATTAAATAATGATAAGCAACTCATCCAATATCCCAATAAAAAATAAAATAATAATTTATATGGACTCTCTTGGCCTATTTCTATGCAGGAATTGATTTCCTTGGAATTGGTTTACTTTAAGAAAATATGGGGGGTTGGGGCTAAGTGACCATCTTTTATTTAATTGATAGTCAATTCATTTTGTATATCTTCCAGGTTTTCTACCTAAAGAAACAGCTAAACATCACAGAGAGAAGATTCTGGATTTGTTGAAAGAATCATTAGATATAGCCAAAGTTACTCCTAAGGACATAGACATAATATGCTATACTAAAGGGCCTGGAATGGCACCGCCTTTAATCAGTGTTGCTATAGTGGCCAGAACAATAGCACAGTTATGGGGAAAGCCAATTGTTGGTGTTAACCATTGTATAGCACGTATCCTTTTGCAATCACTGTTTTTTTTACTGAAAAACTGGGAGAATTTAATATTATCATAAGTATTTTTTTTATATCTTCTATTTCGAGCTCACTATTAGGTTTTAAAAATAGTTTCATTTTGAATATCACAACTTAAAACATTCTTCAAATCAATTATTAATCTAAATTTTGTAAAGACTCTTAGCAAAAGTAAGATGTACTAAATATGTTCACCTATAAGACTGAAAAACTTGCTAACTTATTTGTGTTTTCACTGTCTCTTATATTTGATGGACAACTTAAGGAAAATTGAAAATTATTTTTCTTTCTGATTATTTTTACTGATTTCTGTAAGGGTATTGTCTTATGTTTCAGTCATATGAGAAATAATGGATAAAATATTACTAATTTATTATTCCTAAAAATACAGTTTCCTTTAAAATAATTTACAATGATACTGTGATGCATTTATAAAAAGTTAGATCACTAAATTTGTTTCATATTTTAATGTTAGAAATAAATGATTTTATTAGTTATGAAGGGAAATTAACAATACTGAAAAGAAAGCATTAAAAGAAAAGAAAAAAAAACCTTTACATGAAACGACATTCCATTTGTAGGAGTCTAGTATTTCAGACATACTTAAACAAACAAACAGAAAAAACATTAGTAACATAATAATGAATAAATTATACACACGCACACACACACACACACTCCCGCGTACATATTTAAGTGGCACAATAATTCTCTAAGAAAGTTATATTTTTATTGTCCAATAAAGCTAATGTTGAGGAGTTTTTCCAGAGGAGTCACTGGACTCACCATTACCAATGTCCTTACTGATTAAGGCAGAAACACCTTCTGAGCTCAATACATTATTAACCATCTGCCTAAGTGCAAAGCACCTGGCTATGACCTTATCACCGGCCTAATACTTTGAAATCTACCCTAAACAGCAATTGTTTTCCTGACTTACCCACTTTCCACTTCTCTGGAAATTTTTCTAAAATAAACCTCTTTCCCAAACCTGGTAAACCTGATTAAAACATATCTTTCTATCGACCAATTAACCTAATTAATCTTTCTTTCTTTCCAAGGTATTTGGGAAAGTTTTTCTAAAAAGAATGATACCTTTTATAACTTTCTTAAATATTCTTCTTAATCAGGCTTCCGAACCCCTCATTCTCTTCCCTCGAGCGAAAAGAGTTCCGTCTTGATACATTCTTGGACATCACTCAAGCAATTGACCAGGTATGATATACTGGTCAGTTATATAAGCTTAGTCCATATTTCCTTGCACTATCTACTAAATTTTTAAATCTTACTTTTCTAAAAATTTCTTTAGAGTCCAAAAGGATCAGTTTACTCTGATCACTTCTCTGTGAAAGCGGGCATTCCACAGAGCAGTGTGCTTGGACCTATCATTTTTATCCTTTATACTGCAGACATCCCCATTCGTCCTAATGCCCAAGAGCAGCTAAGAAGCTCTCTTTGCAGATTACTAAGTGATCCTCTCCCCCCATCCTGATTCCAAACCGCTTCCAATATTTTAGGTTGTTTGACCTTGATGCAATTCAAGCAATCAAGCATTTTTAATGGTGACTATGCAATCAGCAGTGGTACAGCAAATGGAAAATTAAAAGTAAATGAGTCCAATGCATACAGGTAAATTTTCAGACAAGAAAAGATTCTCCTAAAAATAATAAATACAATAACATTACCCCTCTGATTCAGTCCATTATCTTAGGCTCCACCTTGACTCACGACTAAATTAGGGTGAACCTATTAAAATCAAGCAACCAGAAATCAACACTTGCCACAGGCTCTTTTACAGAATTATAAACAGACTCACATAGGTTACAATAGAAAAAAAAAACTGACTCTCTACAAGTTCAAAATATGACCAATTTGGACCTACGGTGCAGAAATCGGGGGTACCGCTAATCCTTCCAATATCCAACAAATACAATCCTTTCAGTCCAGAATTCTAAGAAAAATTGCTAACGCTACATATTATTTATCCTACCCTACCCTTCATCATAACTTTAATATTCCTTTCATTCAAGACCTTATCTCCACCCACTTCATGGTCTTCTGTAGTTAACTCCAATGTCATCCTAATCCATATGCCCAATCCCTATTGTTATACTCCAATCTTTACAATCCTCCCCGGCGACTAAAACGGAGATACCTAAACTTATTAGTAAGGTCTATGGTCCCTTTCTTAATGCATAGTGATGATTTTTTTTTTTTTTTTTTAATTATTTTGTAAGATTATTTTTTATTGTATGTATCTCAATTTTATCAAATTACAAAATGTTTATTGACAGACTGTCATAAATAAAGATTTATTTTTTAAAAATATAATTATANCTCAATATTCAAAAACAAATAAATATAATTAAAAATAATAATGGACTAATTGAAGTTGGCAACTCTATTACTACTATCCAAAAACCAAGACTAGACTGGTCGTAAAATTATGTGCTTCATAAAACTTTTTACGTATGGTGTAAATGCTCATTCGTATGTTCAGATAAGGCAGTGTTATTACTTTCATTCCTGACATCGTGCGAATGTTGCCTTACTCTTTTACCCAAATATTGGCTTGTCTCACCATAATAGACCCAGCAACAGTCAGTGCATTTTACCGTGTAAACACTTCCAATAGCTGTTCATTATTTATGGGATCTTTTATCTTGGAGTAAAGATTTTTGAGTGAGCGAATATTCTTGTAGGTGACTTTAATCTTGGGACATTCTCTCAATCCTTCTAATTCTCATTTATAATAAGATGATGCTAAATCTTTGTTCACTTCAATTAGAACCAAGAGACTTATCAATTATTTCTGTAAAAAAGAAATGGGGAAATATTTAAGGCTCTTGTGGAAATATTCCTCAAGGGAAGTTAATGGAAATTTGTATGCTATATTTTACATTCAGCGGTAAATTTTACAAAATTTTAATGGGGTTCCCAATGAGTGACCCCTGCTCACCTATTGGTGGTGACAGTGACCCCATCTCAACTATCGGCACTGACATAGTTATGGGTACCTTGTTAAAATTTGTAGTGTCACTTTTATCATTTGAGGTTACTTTTTTTGTATCTTTATGTCCATGATTATATATATATAATGTATTCCTTAATAGTTTTAATAATTCAGATATTGAAATGGGCCGTGAAATTACTGGAGCCCATAACCCTACCATTCTGTATGTAAGTGGTGGAAATACGCAAGTAATAGCTTATGCCCGTGGAAAGTACAGGATTTTTGGTGAAACAATAGATATTGCTGTTGGAAATTGTCTAGATCGATTTGCACGTGTAATAAATCTTTCAAATGATCCTAGCCCAGGATATAACATTGAGCAAATGGCAAAAAGGTGACTAACTAATGTTTGCCTTTATTTGGTTGTAAAATATCTTCAGTTAACAAATTAATATTGATATGGATTAGTATCTTATTATATTCTGAGGATTCAACTTTGTTTAAGAGTTAGGAAGATAATGTGTATTCAAAATAAAACTGTATAAAATAAAATTTTAATTGTGGGAACATTCTAGTCTCAATAGTTTTTTATAAAACTAAATTTAGTGTATTATTATTTATTTATCTCCATACAACCTGTATAAACTAAATATTTTTAAAGGCTATTATGTGTATTGTACTTAATATCCTTTGAATTTAAATAAATCTAATGAAGACTGTTTATTGGGGTGTTAGTGCAGCTAATGTGATCCATTCAGGTCTTGCAATCCTGGTATTGTGGGTGCGTCCAGCAAGCTTTTATCGATAAATAAAAGCTTATCTTGAGCAATGTATGTTTAGAATGGGATGGCAACCTGTAGATAGCCCCTTTCTTTGGCCTTACGGGTTAAATGAAAGGTTGAGCCTGTTGTATGTTGGGTTTATAAGATGGCCTTGAATAAATTTTTGAAGTTTAATAGAGTAATTTATCAAAAAATTAAGCGCTCAAAAAAAATTTTTAGCAATCTGTTCCATAGTAATAACCTTCTTGGCTACTAGCTTTTGTAGCAATTTACAATACATTTTTCATTCAAATTTAAATTAAAGTCCAGTCTAATGTCTAGATAATTTTAATCCTTAGGGAATTTTGTCTAAAAAATGTGAAGAAAACAAAGTTAAAGGGCTGAATGCTCTAGAAGTGCTAGAAATAAAACGATAAAAATATCGTAGTAGTATCTTAATGATTACACCAATATTCTAGAGTCTGTGATTTTGCCCAAGATAAACCTCCCCAGCCTGCTCCTCTAACCCTCAACACAGTATCAATTTCTCTCTTGCACCTCACTGGTAGGTGAGACTGATTTTCCTGGAAAATGAATATTTTGGAATTTATTTTAATAATTTCTATCAAGTTCTTTTTTCTTCTCCTCTCTTAACATTTCTTCTTTTTGCTGGAGCAAAATCTAGTGACGGATTCTAGTTCTAGGAAATGAGCCAGACATCTGAAAAATTTAATTTTAATCATTATGTCATGTTCCACTTTCAAAAGAAAGGGCATACTATTTTTATTTTTTAATATTAATAATGACTTCAGTTGTGGTACGTATTTAATCCTACTTTATTTTATACAAGAAATGCAAGGGAGTTGGAATAAAAAAATCTTTCTACCTCAGCCACAGTTCTGGCATTTCTTGTATGAAATATAATTTAATTATGAGACACCTGGTGACCTATTTCAATAGTTCTTTTTTTTTTAAATAGCTTTTATTTATATCTATTTTTTATGAGTTTTTATTTATATATATTTTTTATTTCTATGAGCTTATTTGAACTTTATTTTTTGTCATAGAGGAAAAAAATACTGTGCATTGCCTTACACTGTGAAAGGTATGGATGTTTCTTTTTCTGGACTCCTCTCATGGCTTGAAGAAAGAGTCCATAAACTTAGATCTGAAGGCTTTACTGATGAAGACTTATGTTACTCGTTGCAAGAAACCGTTTTTGCTATGCTAGTTGAGACTACTGGTAATTCAAGTTAATTATTGTAGGAAAATGTAATATCACCTTTCATTTAATTATTAGTTTCCTTATTGTTTGTCTTTAGGATGCTTAGTGTAATAAGAACCAAAACATAAGCACCTTATATATAGATGTTGGTAAATGTAGATTTATTTTTGTCATTATATTTTAGTTTTCCACTTTATATTTGTTTCTTGACAAAACTAACAGGAGTTGAGCTCTCTTAAAATATGCTTATGAAACTTTTGTTGGGGTGCTAGCTAGGAGATCCATTTGAGTTCTTCTCAGTTTTCAAAGAAATGAAATAATGTTGTAAACTTTATTTTGATTTATTAAATTAAAGAACACAAGATCAATAATTTGATTTTTCAAGCTCTAGATGAGGATGACATTTGAATTTTCTAAGATGAATTTACTCTTAAATTAACGAACTACTGTAACAGCCAAACAGTTTTTAACCTGACTTTTATGTTTTAGGCAAATGCATTACATGTTTTAATATTTTAATTCAATTAAATATAAAATTAATTAATTTGTCCTATCTTCAATTTTTTGTTGAAAACAGCAGGAGTCCTCATCA
>KZ807247.1:428964-488648 GCA_000696205.2 Oncopeltus fasciatus
ATAACTACTTGGCTCTTAACGGAATATACGTTTAACTATAAATAAAATGTGTTTGTAATAAAAATATTTAAACTTAGTAAATATTGCTTTAATTATAAAAATATTTACACCTAAATTAAAGACTTATATATATAACTCTCTTACCGAGCTTGTGTATATATGTATCTGTTAACGATACGATCCTTTTTTTTTATCATTTTATTTACCATTAATAATCCAAGAAAACAAGATAATGATGAATTTTGGAAAAGGGGTTTAGGGTCAGAAGGAGAGAGATTAGAATGGTATTGACGTGCATTATCTAAGATTTGTAATTATATATCATAATATTATATATTATTGATTTGTAGCAAAAAGTACTTAATGAAAAGTCTATATCTGTGGAGTAATGATAGCTTACGAGATACGTCTAATGAAAAATTATTTATCTTTTTTCAGAACTATAGAAAAGTTTTCCATTTTTATACTAAGATATATTGTTTGGAAAATAATTTTTCTAGAATATAGATTCTGAACAGGCTAGCTATTGTTGGAGGAGCGTATTTATTAATATTAACTTATTTTTAGTCACTTTTAGAACCTCATTGCTTAAATTATATTAGAAAATTTCTTTAAAGTTATAATATAATAAGTTATACATCAAATTTAAACTTATTATATTATTGATTTAAGCTTAATAATACCAAGGTAACTCATAGGATCCGTTCAGGTCTGGCAAACCTGGCACTGCGAGTTCAAAACCCGCCCTGGGCAAGCTTTTATCGATAAATAAAAGCTTGTCCTGAGCCATAGGTGTTTAAAATGAGATGGTTTAAAATGTAGATAGCCCCTCCCTATCTAAGTGGTTGAAAGGGAGGCTAGTACTCTATGGTGAAAAAAAAAGAAGGTCTATATAAGATCTTGCCCGCAGAGAGTTGTTCTAATGAATGAATGCATAAATGAAAATAGTTGGCAATTACAGTTCAATAAGAGGATATACTCTGAGGAAAAGTACCTAAGCACTTTCACTTTACATTATTTGAAATCCCTAAAAGAGGTAACCTTTATGTCAAAATTATCTCCATACGTTTCCGTCTCTCTCCCCTGGAACCGCAGCCATTCCTAAGGTTACACATCCTAAAGTTAAAAGTGAAATTCATGGAGTCTCACCTTTCTCCCAGACCGCACAGAGGAATCTACGAGGAAGGAGTGTTGTGCCTTACTTCCGAACAGCCTCAAGAGGGGGCGCAGAGACCCCCACAGTTCCGGAATCTTTCGGCAAATCAGGAGAAACGACGATACATTCTTAAAGGTATTCCATAAGAAAATCAAGCTTCACAGGTTTCCACTGCAATGCGAAGCGATTTCTGAATAATTTCATTGAGTCTTCGCTCATCCTACTTTGAAGAAGAAACGTATATACGCATATATATATATATATATATATAGCNGTGTGTGTGTGTGTGTGTGTGTGTGTGTGTGTGTGTGTGTGTGTGTGTGTGTGTGTGTGTGTGTGTGTGTGTGTGTGTGTGTGTGTGTGTGTGTGTGTGTGTGTGTGTGTGTGTGTGTGTGTGTGTGTGTGTGTGTGTGTGTGTGTGTGTGTGTGTGTGTGTGTGTGTGTGTGTGTGTGTGTGTGTGTGTGTGTGTGTGTGTGTGTGTGTGTGTGTGTGTGTGTGTGTGTGTGTGTGTGTGTGTGTGTGTGTGTGTGTGTGTGTGTGTGTGTGTGTGTGTGTGTGTGTGTGTGTGTGTGTGTGTGTGTGTGTGTGTGTGTGTGTGTGTGTGTGTGTGTGTGTGTGTGTGTGTGTGTGTGTGTGTGTGTGTGTGTGTGTGTGTGTGTGTGTGTGTGTGTGTGTGTGTGTGTGTGTGTGTGTGTGTGTGTGTGTGTGTGTGTGTGTGTGTGTGTGTGTGTGTGTGTGTGTGTGTGTGTGTGTGTGTGTGTGTGTGTGTGTGTGTGTGTGTGTGTGTGTGTGTGTGTGTGTGTGTGTGTGTGTGTGTGTGTGTGTGTGTGTGTGTGTGTGTGTGTGTGTGTGTGTGTGTGTGTGTGTGTGTGTGTGTGTGTGTGTGTGTGTGTGTGTGTGTGTGTGTGTGTGTGTGTGTGTGTGTGTGTGTGTGTGTGTGTGTGTGTGTGTGTGTGTGTGTGTGTGTGTGTGTGTGTGTGTGTGTGTGTGTGTGTGTGTGTGTGTGTGTGTGTGTGTGTGTGTGTGTGTGTGTGTGTGTGTGTGTGTGTGTGTGTGTGTGTGTGTGTGTGTGTGTGTGTGTGTGTGTGTGTGTGTGTGTGTGTGTGTGTGTGTGTGTGTGTGTGTGTGTGTGTGTGTGTGTGTGTGTGTGTGTGTGTGTGTGTGTGTGTGTGTGTGTGTGTGTGTGTGTGTGTGTGTGTGTGTGTGTGTGTGTGTGTGTGTGTGTGTGTGTGTGTGTGTGTGTGTGTGTGTGTGTGTGTGTGTGTGTGTGTGTGTGTGTGTGTGTGTGTGTGTGTGTGTGTGTGTGTGTGTGTGTGTGTGTGTGTGTGTGTGTGTGTGTGTGTGTGTGTGTGTGTGTGTGTGTGTGTGTGTGTGTGTGTGTGTGTGTGTGTGTGTGTGTGTGTGTGTGTGTGTGTGTGTGTGTGTGTGTGTGTGTGTGTGTGTGTGTGTGTGTGTGTGTGTGTGTGTGTGTGTGTGTGTGTGTGTGTGTGTGTGTGTGTGTGTGTGTGTGTGTGTGTGTGTGTGTGTGTGTGTGTGTGTGTGTGTGTGTGTGTGTGTGTGTGTGTGTGTGTGTGTGTGTGTGTGTGTGTGTGTGTGTGTGTGTGTGTGTGTGTGTGTGTGTGTGTGTGTGTGTGTGTGTGTGTGTGTGTGTGTGTGTGTGTGTGTGTGTGTGTGTGTGTGTGTGTGTGTGTGTGTGTGTGTGTGTGTGTGTGTGTGTGTGTGTGTGTGTGTGTGTGTGTGTGTGTGTGTGTGTGTGTGTGTGGTATGTGTTATCATAACATATATAAATGCTGGAAACTCGACTTAAATGCTAAACCTACCTTAATTTTTGTTCTAGTTGGAGTATGTAATATACAAAATAAAGGCAGAGAAAACTCGCTAGGAAATCAAATTTAAACTTTCAAGAAAGTTTATTTCCCCGTGTAAAAAAATGTGAGTTTAAGTGCTGTGCGACCTTCTTTTATCAGCTGTCTAGATTAAGAGTCAAGTTATATTACGCCTTTACTTGCTAAATATTTTCCTAACTCAATCTTATAGCATAAGTCATAAAACTCTGTCAATTTGAAGTCCCCTGAATCTATTAAATGGATTTTTGGAAATTAAGCATACGTTTGTGTATATTTATTTAAAATATGTATATGGATATACTCTTAATAATTACCTTCCTTAATAAAACATGAAATCTGCTAAGATCATTAAAACATCAATAGAAATTAGTGGTTTCTTACTCGGTTTGAGAGATCATATTATATCAGTATCGTAATCGAAATCACTCACAATCGTAATGAGAAAACATATAATCGCTGACTCCTTTTTCGTAATATTAATTTTTTAGAAAAATATGTTACACGTATGGCTCAGGGTAAGCTTTTATTTATAAATAAAAGATTGCCCTGGGCGGGATTTGAACCCGCAGCGTCAGAATTTCGAGACCAGTACGGACCTGAGCTGCCCTGTTATTTAGTTTCTGTCAGTGCTTTAGGACAGCTCTAAAGGGTCTTCAGTTATTGGGCACACTCCAATGAATTTAAGTTTGTAAACTTTTAAAATATTGAAACATTATTTGCAATGAAGCTATAGGTAGGCAATGGCATTTTCATACTCCAAATTGTACAAAAATTAAGGTAGGTTTAGCAATCGGTCAAAGTATTCAAAGTCGAGTTTCCAGCATTTATATATGTTATGATAACACATACCACACACACAAACTGATATATATATATAAAACATTTATTATTTAAATTAAAACTGCATAATAATGGGACTTTATTACACAATTGAGAACAAATGGAATAAAATAATATTAAGACATACACACACACACAAATGCATGTGCGCATACACTTGCACACACGCATGCCAGCAAACACACACACACAAACTGATATATATAAAAGTTACACATACTATATTATTATAAGTAGTTAACTATACAGTTTTCCCTCCCTTCTAGCAATTTCTGGATTATCCACCAAAAGAATTCTTGATCTTTGAGTCAAACAAATCACTAAATCATTTTTATATATCATTGTGAGAAGTAAAGTGCTGTTTAGCTAGCAAATCCCATTAATCAGTTGGTATATAAGTAGTAATTGGTTGGAGAAGACTTATCTGGTGAGTAAGCTGCATGCGAAAAACTTTCTCAACTGAATGCTTAATTCAATACCTCAGTCCATTATTTAATGTGATAGGGCATTCTGGAGCAAAACGCTTTATGTCCTTTCTTGATATTCTGGTCGTTTTTCATGCAAAGCTTCATTAAAATTTATTATCAGTAGCATTCTGTATTAAAATTCTCCCCAGGTTTTAACAGTTCATAATAGATCACAACCTTCTGATTCCACCAGTTACCCAAAATTTTTTACTTGTACGATTCTCTATTTAGTTTGAGAGTCATCCTCATCAAACTAAGCTTCAAAAATCAGTATTTTCAAACTTTCTGGGTGGTCTTCCAGGTTCTTCATTTCTGACATTGAAATCACGAAAACTTTTAAACCCCTTGAAATGTGATTTGCCTAGGGCATGGTTCCCGTAAGCTTAGACAAGAATCCAATGTGATTCTGCAGCTAAACCATTTTTTAAATTTTTTTTCAGAGAAAAACAAAAAAACAATCCTTTTCACAAATTGTAATTTGTTGGCACAAAAGTCGTTATGTTTCTGCCACTAAATGCACAGTTTGAAAATTAAAATAGCATAGGTCTGAGTTGGAAACCTTCTTCAGATATAAACAATAAATGCACATGAATTCTGAAATATACTAATTTTAATTTCCAAAATTTTAAAAATATTAAGATCTAACTTTTTTATTAATATTTTCTTACCTTTTTGAAAAGCAGCTTTAATATATATAGTTTTCCCTCCTTCTTTAACCCATTTGTTCCTAGCATTGCGATAATGTAACACCTCATTATTTCATGTCAGACGTGACTTCTGGTTCCCCTAGTAATAATATACTACATTTACCTAGTGGTGAAATGAGACCAACTTCTCTATTTACTGATAATTTTTTTTACATCTCTGTCTTTGACAAATTATCTGAAATAAAAATTGGCAATCCTGGTACCATAAGATCAAATCGAATAGAAAAATGTCCTTTACTAGGAGACATGAAAAAGACGAGAGGAAAAACCGACTACAAATATAACAATATCAATTCTATATTAGTCTGAATGACAATTCGACAGTTGCAGTGGTATCAAACTTTAGGTGTGAACCCAATGAACGATGCGAAGAGGTATTCTCTTTCAAAAAAAAAAAAAAAAAAAAAAAAAAAAAATTGTTCCTCAACTTAATCTAATAAAAAATACAATGAGAATATGGGAGGGACATATAGAATGGATCAAAATGTTGCAAATTATAGAAGAGAAATACATTCTAGGAAATGGTATTGGTTCATCTTTGGCTAGTTTCTGGATGTTTTAGTTCAAAATTCATGGCTTGTATATAAGCAAATGAGATTAGTGGATTTCGGGCAATATGAGATATATTGCCCGAAATCCACTATTATCCTACACTGTCATAAGAAAACGACTAGGTAAAACAAATAATTTTCTAATTAACTAATATATTATTGCATTTTGTGTGTAGTAATTGTATTACCTTTTTTTAGGCCCATCATCAACTAGTTCAATAAGAAAAATGACAAATGGCATCGGCCACTTTATTGTTATCAAGAGAAGAGAACAAAATATGTAAAATGTAGATCAACAACAATCAAGAAGTGCAAAAAGTGCAATGTTGCTTTGCATGATAAGTGTTTTAATGCATATCATATCATACATAAATTTTTTCAACACCATATGATTTCTTTATACATCTCAATTACATAAATTCAACTCTAATTGCAATTTCCTTTGAATTATAATTTTTGCTTTTATTATAAAATTAATAAATAAGACAAATACATATATTTTTTTAGATGTTTTAACATCCACTCACTGTAACTGAAAATTTAATATAATTTGAATAATGAACCTATTGAACTCGAACTCTAAGGAGAGTTGGTGAACCCACTCATTCCCAGCTTTGCATTTTCCCAACAGGGTTCGGCTTCCCTCATTCAGCATGAGTGAACTACCTCCACTTCTATTACATAAGGACAGAAACTAAGTGATTCTGAAGTTTTTGTAAATTTCTGATGACATAAGAGTTCTGGGAACAAATGGGTTAATGTACACTTGAAGACTCGTATCAATATTTCCAGCTTTAATAGCATTTTAAGTTAAATCTGTAAATTTTACTTTATTTTTAGTATATGAGGTGAAGAAGGGTGTGTCTCAGGACTAGGTTTCCCAGTATACAGATGAGCGAAAAAGGCTTAAGTATAGATGCAACTTTTACAATTCAGCAGATCTGGCCATAGAAAATAAGATTCAGTTACTTTATACTTCCCAGAGGAAATATTATT
Source organism: Oncopeltus fasciatus (assembly GCA_000696205.2). Classification (NCBI taxonomy): domain Eukaryota; kingdom Metazoa; phylum Arthropoda; class Insecta; order Hemiptera; family Lygaeidae; genus Oncopeltus; species Oncopeltus fasciatus. The sequence goes on from KZ807247.1 coordinate 435,530, forward strand.
TATGAAAAAAAAAATGGGAGGTTATTGTTGAATGAGTTCAAGGTAGAAATTCTAGCAGAGGAAGAAAGAAAAAAAGCAATGGGACAAGCAAAACATAATTAGCAAGACAATTTTACAGCAAAAAATGTTAAAGTAAATTGCAAAACAAATATAATTATAATATATTTAATAGGAAAAAATAGAGTCATGATAACTGTTTAAAGGTGATTTTTTTGANGCATGTATTCGGCCAGAAGATGGACAATGTCCGAAAGCGCTCGCCAACAGAAGATGGTTTGCAGAAACCAATGAAGACGGATAATAGAAGGTATGATAACTTTATATAACATTATATAAATATCTCCATCTTGAAAAGTAAAAATAGAAGGAACATAAGGTATTTTCTGCGTTATTTTTTACAGTTTCTTCTGCATTTATTTTTACCAGAGAATAAATGGATTTATAATTACTAATAAGTTTGATATAAAAATGATTTATAAAAGTTTTAAAAATTCTATGTGTTTCAAGAATATATATAATCCAGTTTTTAAAAAAAATAATAATTAATTATTGAATTATATATCTGAAAGCGAGACTATATGAATTTTACCGACTCTCTGTCTAAGCTTGATTATTAATAAAAGTCGGGTTATTTTTCCAGGGTATCGGTTTCCAATACGTGTAATTTGTATTCTAATAAAGTCTGTTAGTGGAAGCAGAGCCCCGCTTCAAGCCATTCCTGAAGGATCAGGACGAGAGTGAATCCTTCGGGGAGTCGGGCAATATACATGTAAGCAAAAGGATATCCAACAGAAATAAAGCCACAAAAGAAACTTGGCACATGGTTCTCAGTCGAAATCTGCAGGTGTCGTCCTTTAGTGGGCCGGTTGTGACGTCACTTCTTCGTTTGGTCACATTCTACCTCGGACCTTCTAAAGTGGAAATCTGCCACGCAGGAGGAGCGTCAACTAAGATATACAGTGTTTAAGTTAGACCTGCCAGAAAATAGTGTTAAGGGGAGCTGAACTCCTCTAGTTATATTTTTAAATAAATCTTTCTCATTTTGAATCTTTTATAGAGATAGAGAACTTGGTAGAAACAATGCTGCTTATAACATTAATAGATAATAAAAATTAATATTTTTTAGAGTATGAAATGAAAAGCATAAATACCAAACGTGGTTACTATATTTGAAAAATAAAAGGTCTTTCCCAACACCCGAAAATACATTCTTGAATATAGTTCTCAGCGTACATTTCTTTTTTTATTTATGTAAATCCTATTCCACATAATTACCTCCTTTTACCCTCTTACTCGTTCATTAGACTCCAGAAAGAACCCTTCTAATTTCATGTCCGTTACTGTATAAAAATTTAGTGCACAAATTATATTAAAAATACCTTTAACACTAGCTGTGTTATTGAGTTTTTAACATCACTTGTAATAACGATCATTGTTAATGATCAGAAAAGTCATTTATGATTTTTCATTTTGATCTCCTCTGAATCCTTTCCTCTTTTTCAAATCTCATCTCACGGTTAGCAAAAGGAGTCACAAATAATAAATGATGTTATTAGAACATGTTAAAAATAGTGGACACCAGTCCAAACACAAACACACACACACTCATTCATTATTGCAGGGTGTTAAGTTCAAATCCTTTCCTATATACATAACAATAAAAAAATTTCACTATCTATTAATCAATTAATTCTGAATTCAGGAGAGTACCAAGGGGTAAATTATGTTCAATTATTATGCGTTCAACCACTTAGGGCCATGAAGAGACGGGCAAGATAACCATCAAAATCTAAACGTCTGTGGCTCAGGACAAGCTTTTATTTATCGATAATATGGGCAGGATTTGAACCTACAAACGCCAGGATTGCGAGACCTGAACTAATCCCAAAAGCATAAAGAGTTAAAGATACAAAAATACAAAAAAAAGGTATAAAGAAATACAAATTATGAAAATTTTCTTCAGATCTTTACCGATCCTACTACAGAAAAATTAAAAATACTGTCCGTTAAAAAGTATTGCATATGTAATATTGTTCGCCCTCCAGCGTTTACAATTTTTCGTATAAGATAAATATACTTGAACAAACATACCTTCTGTGATCCGTCTTCATTGGTTTCTGCAAACCATATTCTGTTGGCGAGCGCTTTCGGACATTGTCCGTCCTAGTGGCCGAATACATGCGCTCACTGTCACTGTCTGTATTCAACTGCGTTTGTATTCTCCAATGAATATTATTATTTATTAAAGAAATCAATGAAGACGGATAATAGAAGTTATGATAGTTCTATATTCATTGGTGGTCGAAATAACCTTTTAGATTATTTACCTAAATATACTTTATATTTAATATTCTTTTTGTATATTTTATGAGGCATATAATGGCCTAAATTGGTTTAAAAAATGTAGTTCAATAAATGTAGAAAAACGCATAATGCTTGAGTAAAATATGAAAGAATGTAGCTTTGATAGCTTTGAGGATGGGTGCTCCACTTAATTATTAATATAGAAACCAACTTCGATGTATACTGAAAACAGAGGGCGGGGGTGTTAGTGGATATATCTGCCGCAGAGAAGCTTTTCAGATGTTGATGATATTGTTTCCGTATGAATGCCAACTGTAAATATGTCCTTAGGTTTTCATTTGTTTAAAGAATTTTCTAACTTTATTTATCCTTCGAAAAGTGCTTCTGCAGATGTCATGCATCTAATTTTTTCGAAATCTAGGAGAGTCATAATGTAGAATTTGAGGCTTGTAAATTCTTCGTCTTCTTAGTTCTTGAACTAACCTATCCTGCCCTCGAAAATCACTTCAATTACATAAATCGTGACGCTCTACCCAGCTCCCATGAAAGCTGCAAAAGAATACCAAAGAAGGAGGTCGGTTGTACTGTCTTCAAGGAGGCATTTTCAAATGTCTTTGATTTTTAAAGCAATCGCAACCATAGATTGTTATTATTGTTTTTGTTCTCTCCAATGCAGATCTCCAGACGAATGCAAAGTATACTTGGGCACGAGATAGCTACCAAACCGTATTCCTTGTGGTACTCCAAAGTGGGTGGATCGCACCATGAAGGGATTCCGAAGAGGCGGATTTGACAAAGCGAAGGAGGCAGCCAAAGCCTCCAAGAAGCAGGAGGAAGTAGCCCCAGAGACGAGGATACGCTGACCCGAGATGCGACGCGGAGGGACATATGTCATTGTCAGCTGGACTAACCAGGAAGTCTTGTCAGGCCTCGTCTGTTGGCCTCACACACTTCCATAAGCGGCGAGAGTGACTTCTCCATGCATTCGAGGGCAGAGCCAATACCGACTTCTCTTAATAGCCTCCGAATCTATGTTCAGAAGATTTCCGCTCATAAAGGAGCCATTTAACGTAGTCTATTTTATATTGATTTTACAATTATTCACCTATCCTCAGTAGAAGAAGTTAAAAATATGGTCCATTAGAAATGCATATATATATATATATATATATATGTAGATCTATTTAAGAATGTAACTTTAAGGAATTATCGTTCTTTCTCGCCCGGATTATTCGGAATAGAGTCAGAAGAAGTAACCTTATATTTTAGCATGTTTCCGGCTTTTAAGACTAATTAACTTACTCTTATTAACGCCCTTACTTAATAAAACGAGGAAAATCTCCTGAAATTAGGACTTTTTTTTTTGTTCCGGTAACGCCCATGTTTCTAAAGTTTTTTAAGCAATTAATTATATTTAACATTTTAAGGGTACAGCTTGCAAAATCTGGTGAAATATAAACGAGTTACGTTAGGCTCGTGGTGTATTAATTTACGCTTCCTCCTAAACCCAGAAAAGGTAAAAGGTTTTAATATCCTTTCTGGGTTTAAAAAAAATAAATAAATAAAAAATTCATGAATCTTCCCCTAGCTTTCTCCTGGAATTTAGGATTTATCAGCAAATGCTGCTAGCCACTATACTTTGGTTTTATATCAGGAGTCAATATGAAGTGTGGCAAACATAATTATATGTTATANTGATGTGAAATAATTTGAATAAGATTATATTTTCTTTTGTGGTGATTTTAAAGATTTACCTTATTTATTTGTTAATAATTTGTTGTTATTCTATTTACACTTGTTCGAAGTTATTAACTGACTTAACTAACTGGCAGTTTTTGGTTGAGTAGCTTAAATAGCGAATTTTTTTCTTTGTTGTCAAAGAAAAAACTTCGGTATGAAAACTTTTTTTGAACCTGTTAAGGAATGTACTTGTAAAGGAATAATATTTACTACCTTACCTATAAAGACCCACAACCCCACCCCATCATTACACTAATAATAATAAAGATGCGAACGAATGTTAAATTAAATTAATTATATAAAGATTAATTAAATTAATGGAAAATAGAGAGTTTAAATTCTGAAAGAATTTACAGAATTTAAACTCTTCATTTTCCCACTTTATATCGATTCAATGTAAAATTTTCAAGAATTGAATTTTGAAAGTGGGGTTGAATTAATGTTTAAGAATTGAAAAAAAATTGTTATTTAATCTTTTAATTGCATACGAATGAAATAATTTATTTTACTTGAAATCGGATGAAAAATGCTTGAGCGTGGGAGGTGGGAGAGGAAAATTTATATTCATAATATCTTTTCTCTTATTTGAGTTACGAATTATTATCAAACATATAAGGCGTAAAATTTAATTTTTAATTTCCGTGAAAAATTTTAATTTCATGAAAACGTTTATTATGAAATATATTTAAGATGTTTAAGAATATCAACTATGGTGGGTGAGCGATTCCCCTACTCTTCCTCCTCGGTCAGTCTAGAGAAATACCGAGAGTTTAGCAATTTAAGTAAATAAAAATAATAAAATATAAGTATATTTCTATTAATTTTTAATAAAATAAAATTTATTATCTCTTTGTCTACACAGCTTCTGGCTAATGTAATTTTACTGGCAACAAATTGCACTTGATGGTTTATAAATATGAGTTTGAACTAGATCAAAGAAATCCATCAGAAGAACTAACCTAATATAGGACAAGTGGATGTTGATAGTCCGTGGGAAGCCATGTGTTTCGACGTAAATAATTTCTTCGCAAAATGAAATTACTCTCGTAAGAAGGAGTTCTAATTATAAATGCGAGAGATATTACATGGTCCATTAACAACTGATTTATAATTGGAGTTATGTTTGTAAGGAGACAGGCAGATCTGGGGCAGCGGATAGTTTTTATACTTTTGAGTGTGTGTCTGTGTGTGTGTGTGTAGTTATTTCTTTGCGACTGAGCCAATAAATTATCTCGTTTCATTTGTATCCCTCTAAATATTCTTACCAATATTTTTTTAGAAAGGACTTGCTCATTAATAAACAGAGTCAAAACATTCAGCGGAAATAGTGAAAATATAACAGCTATAATGGCTAAAGAAAATTGCATATTGATCGATTTTATAAGTTAATTAACTAATTTTAATTATTCAAAAAATGTCACTTGTTATTTATAAGTAGTCGAACTATTGACTGCGACTGAAGACGACTTATCAGTTGCTTTATTGCCCCTTATTATGCCTGAATTTATAACAGTAGGAAACAAAGGGTCAGTTTGTTTGATTACTTACAACAAGCCAGATTTGTCGATGGATTCAAGATAAATGCCAACAAGGAAGTTATGTTCAGTGAGCTACACTGCAGAACAAAAATTATTTTCTCAAGAAGGTGGCACTCTGTGACTTTTGCCAGGTACCCCACAAAACATATGTGGTCAATATAATGATATGTGCAATAGTCGAGCAGCAGTATGTTTCGTGTCTTAATTCGGCAAAGTTGCTATACCTCACAGCAAAAGGTTTAACAAAAAAAAAATTAATCATTTTTAACAACTAAGGTGGTATAAGTTCGTAATTCTTCATTTTTATGCTGGGGTGGAGGTGATCTTCAGGACCTGCTTGTCTCAGCTTGCAGTCGGCAGAAGAAGCCCGAGCTGAGAAAAAGCAGGTCCTGAAGATGATATTGATCATCGAAAGGCATCGAATAATAAAAAATATGATGTAGAGTTAGACTTTTATTTCAATATAAAAATTACATAGTTTGTTCTTTGCAACGCTGTTCCTTCAATTTCTCAAAAATGTTTGTTGGAGCATTCTATGGTCTTGGAGTTCACCTGTTCTGCTTTATAATTTATGAATTTGAAAGGCACTATTTTTTATTCAGACTGTTATAAATACATTTGATGACTATCAAATTTACCTTACTATCTATTCAGTTGTTTTAATCTTATTAGAAACAATTTTTTTTTTAAATAAGTGTTAGCTTCCCTTGGCCATGGAGGGAGGTGCTATCTACAGGTTACAGTTACATTACTATTCTAAACACCCATTGCTCAAGACAAGCTTTTATTTATCCATAAAAGAGCCAGGATTGCGAGACCCGTACGGATCCCGTGATTTTAGAGTAATACAATTCTGCAAAATTTTATTTTTTTCTTCTTCTTTTTTTTTAAATATAAGAAGTATGCGAAAATAAACAATATGGGTGGGAAGCTCATTTGAATTTAAAGTGAGAATTCTAACTATATGCCTTAGAAGCCAACATTTGTTGTTTTTACTGATAATATTTGGTATATCACTTTTAAATGAAAATTTGATAGACCAAGTTCGTTATTGTAAAACGGACGAATTGGATGGAAGATCATATGTTAAGTCCGATTAGAACAATTTTTTCACTGTAGTAGGCAAAAGATTCAGTTGAGACTTCTGATTATGACAAAGAGGTAATTTTAGTTCAAAAGAATTTTTGGTTTGACCCTCTTGCATTCCAACTGGAGAAACCAAATTGAGTATTAGAGTTTTCCTAGATTGAGTTGTTTTTTCAAGAAATCAGATTAGAATGAGAACGGGATTTGAGGAAAATAAAACTAAAAACGCTAAAATTCATTTATGTACATTCAGGAATGCAAAAGGATAGCACTCAACATCCTTCATTGGTATAAATTGTAATTTAACATTTATTATATGATGTGAAATAATTTGAATAAGATTATATTTTCTTTTGTGGTGATTTTAAAGATTTACCTTATTTATTTGTTAATAATTTGTTGTTATTCTATTTACACTTGTTCGAAGTTATTAACTGACTTAACTAACTGGCAGTTTTTGGTTGAGTAGCTTAAATAGCGAATTTTTTTCTTTGTTGTCAAAGAAAAAACTTCGGTATGAAAACTTTTTTTGAACCTGTTAAGGAATGTACTTGTAAAGGAATAATATTTACTACCTTACCTATAAAGACCCACAACCCCACCCCATCATTACACTAATAATAATAAAGATGCGAACGAATGTTAAATTAAATTAATTATATAAAGATTAATTAAATTAATGGAAAATAGAGAGTTTAAATTCTGAAAGAATTTACAGAATTTAAACTCTTCATTTTCCCACTTTATATCGATTCAATGTAAAATTTTCAAGAATTGAATTTTGAAAGTGGGGTTGAATTAATGTTTAAGAATTGAAAAAAAATTGTTATTTAATCTTTTAATTGCATACGAATGAAATAATTTATTTTACTTGAAATCGGATGAAAAATGCTTGAGCGTGGGAGGTGGGAGAGGAAAATTTATATTCATAATATCTTTTCTCTTATTTGAGTTACGAATTATTATCAAACATATAAGGCGTAAAATTTAATTTTTAATTTCCGTGAAAAATTTTAATTTCATGAAAACGTTTATTATGAAATATATTTAAGATGTTTAAGAATATCAACTATGGTGGGTGAGCGATTCCCCTACTCTTCCTCCTCGGTCAGTCTAGAGAAATACCGAGAGTTTAGCAATTTAAGTAAATAAAAATAATAAAATATAAGTATATTTCTATTAATTTTTAATAAAATAAAATTTATTATCTCTTTGTCTACACAGCTTCTGGCTAATGTAATTTTACTGGCAACAAATTGCACTTGATGGTTTATAAATATGAGTTTGAACTAGATCAAAGAAATCCATCAGAAGAACTAACCTAATATAGGACAAGTGGATGTTGATAGTCCGTGGGAAGCCATGTGTTTCGACGTAAATAATTTCTTCGCAAAATGAAATTACTCTCGTAAGAAGGAGTTCTAATTATAAATGCGAGAGATATTACATGGTCCATTAACAACTGATTTATAATTGGAGTTATGTTTGTAAGGAGACAGGCAGATCTGGGGCAGCGGATAGTTTTTATACTTTTGAGTGTGTGTCTGTGTGTGTGTGTGTAGTTATTTCTTTGCGACTGAGCCAATAAATTATCTCGTTTCATTTGTATCCCTCTAAATATTCTTACCAATATTTTTTTAGAAAGGACTTGCTCATTAATAAACAGAGTCAAAACATTCAGCGGAAATAGTGAAAATATAACAGCTATAATGGCTAAAGAAAATTGCATATTGATCGATTTTATAAGTTAATTAACTAATTTTAATTATTCAAAAAATGTCACTTGTTATTTATAAGTAGTCGAACTATTGACTGCGACTGAAGACGACTTATCAGTTGCTTTATTGCCCCTTATTATGCCTGAATTTATAACAGTAGGAAACAAAGGGTCAGTTTGTTTGATTACTTACAACAAGCCAGATTTGTCGATGGATTCAAGATAAATGCCAACAAGGAAGTTATGTTCAGTGAGCTACACTGCAGAACAAAAATTATTTTCTCAAGAAGGTGGCACTCTGTGACTTTTGCCAGGTACCCCACAAAACATATGTGGTCAATATAATGATATGTGCAATAGTCGAGCAGCAGTATGTTTCGTGTCTTAATTCGGCAAAGTTGCTATACCTCACAGCAAAAGGTTTAACAAAAAAAAAATTAATCATTTTTAACAACTAAGGTGGTATAAGTTCGTAATTCTTCATTTTTATGCTGGGGTGGAGGTGATCTTCAGGACCTGCTTGTCTCAGCTTGCAGTCGGCAGAAGAAGCCCGAGCTGAGAAAAAGCAGGTCCTGAAGATGATATTGATCATCGAAAGGCATCGAATAATAAAAAATATGATGTAGAGTTAGACTTTTATTTCAATATAAAAATTACATAGTTTGTTCTTTGCAACGCTGTTCCTTCAATTTCTCAAAAATGTTTGTTGGAGCATTCTATGGTCTTGGAGTTCACCTGTTCTGCTTTATAATTTATGAATTTGAAAGGCACTATTTTTTATTCAGACTGTTATAAATACATTTGATGACTATCAAATTTACCTTACTATCTATTCAGTTGTTTTAATCTTATTAGAAACAATTTTTTTTTTAAATAAGTGTTAGCTTCCCTTGGCCATGGAGGGAGGTGCTATCTACAGGTTACAGTTACATTACTATTCTAAACACCCATTGCTCAAGACAAGCTTTTATTTATCCATAAAAGAGCCAGGATTGCGAGACCCGTACGGATCCCGTGATTTTAGAGTAATACAATTCTGCAAAATTTTATTTTTTTCTTCTTCTTTTTTTTTAAATATAAGAAGTATGCGAAAATAAACAATATGGGTGGGAAGCTCATTTGAATTTAAAGTGAGAATTCTAACTATATGCCTTAGAAGCCAACATTTGTTGTTTTTACTGATAATATTTGGTATATCACTTTTAAATGAAAATTTGATAGACCAAGTTCGTTATTGTAAAACGGACGAATTGGATGGAAGATCATATGTTAAGTCCGATTAGAACAATTTTTTCACTGTAGTAGGCAAAAGATTCAGTTGAGACTTCTGAAACTCAATACAGATATATATATTTTAGTAGGGAAGAGCAAAATTGAACAATTAGGAGTAGGGGGAATATATGCTATTCATGATTCCAGGAGCTACTTTGGCGCCATAGAAATACCCTTATTACATTAGTTGCGTATGTGTTATGACAATTTTCTGAGGCTTAAGATTTATCTATATATATATATTTTTTTAGCGACATTTTATCCAAAAAAATGTGAACTTCTCATATCCCCATCCCTGGTCGGCCTTAATCACCTTATTTTCTACCCGTATTTCCTTGACATATCTAAGATTCAATTAAAATTAGTCATAAGTTAGATAAGTTAATAAAACAAGATAAATGTGCTTAATGTATGGGGCTTCTGTGTGATGGAGCTTGAATTATAGTTGGATTCCAAGTTATCGGACAAGTTATCAAATAAGTATTGATAATATCCGATATTTTCTGCAGTTGAAAAGGTAAAAGAAGGTACAGTTTGTCCGCACAGTAAGTTGACTTTCCACTTCTAAGTAACTATTGCCACATTGACATATATACTGAAATAGAAGAGAAGAGGTAATAGTAATTAATGGAAAATAGAGAGTTTAAATTCTGAAAGAATTTACAGAATTTAAACTCTTCATTTTCCCACTTTATATCGATTCAATGTAAAATTTTCAAGAATTGAATTTTGAAAGTGGGGTTGAATTAATGTTTAAGAATTGAAAAAAAATTGTTATTTAATCTTTTAATTGCATACGAATGAAATAATTTATTTTACTTGAAATCGGATGAAAAATGCTTGAGCGTGGGAGGTGGGAGAGGAAAATTTATATTCATAATATCTTTTCTCTTATTTGAGTTACGAATTATTATCAAACATATAAGGCGTAAAATTTAATTTTTAATTTCCGTGAAAAATTTTAATTTCATGAAAACGTTTATTATGAAATATATTTAAGATGTTTAAGAATATCAACTATGGTGGGTGAGCGATTCCCCTACTCTTCCTCCTCGGTCAGTCTAGAGAAATACCGAGAGTTTAGCAATTTAAGTAAATAAAAATAATAAAATATAAGTATATTTCTATTAATTTTTAATAAAATAAAATTTATTATCTCTTTGTCTACACAGCTTCTGGCTAATGTAATTTTACTGGCAACAAATTGCACTTGATGGTTTATAATATGAGTTTGAACTCGATCAAAGAAATCCATCAGAAGAACTAACCTAATATAGGACAAGTGGATGTTGATAGTCCGTGGGAAGCCATGTGTTTCGACGTAAATAATTTCTTCGCAAAATGAAATTACTCTCGTAAGAAGGAGTTCTAATTATAAATGCGAGAGATATTACATGGTCCATTAACAACTGATTTATAATTGGAGTTATGTTTGTAAGGAGACAGGCAGATCTGGGGCAGCGGATAGTTTTTATACTTTTGAGTGTGTGTCTGTGTGTGTGTGTGTAGTTATTTCTTTGCGACTGAGCCAATAAATTATCTCGTTTCATTTGTATCCCTCTAAATATTCTTACCAATATTTTTTTAGAAAGGACTTGCTCATTAATAAACAGAGTCAAAACATTCAGCGGAAATAGTGAAAATATAACAGCTATAATGGCTAAAGAAAATTGCATATTGATCGATTTTATAAGTTAATTAACTAATTTTAATTATTCAAAAAATGTCACTTGTTATTTATAAGTAGTCGAACTATTGACTGCGACTGAAGACGACTTATCAGTTGCTTTATTGCCCCTTATTATGCCTGAATTTATAACAGTAGGAAACAAAGGGTCAGTTTGTTTGATTACTTACAACAAGCCAGATTTGTCGATGGATTCAAGATAAATGCCAACAAGGAAGTTATGTTCAGTGAGCTACACTGCAGAACAAAAATTATTTTCTCAAGAAGGTGGCACTCTGTGACTTTTGCCAGGTACCCCACAAAACATATGTGGTCAATATAATGATATGTGCAATAGTCGAGCAGCAGTATGTTTCGTGTCTTAATTCGGCAAAGTTGCTATACCTCACAGCAAAAGGTTTAACAAAAAAAAAATTAATCATTTTTAACAACTAAGGTGGTATAAGTTCGTAATTCTTCATTTTTATGCTGGGGTGGAGGTGATCTTCAGGACCTGCTTGTCTCAGCTTGCAGTCGGCAGAAGAAGCCCGAGCTGAGAAAAAGCAGGTCCTGAAGATGATATTGATCATCGAAAGGCATCGAATAATAAAAAATATGATGTAGAGTTAGACTTTTATTTCAATATAAAAATTACATAGTTTGTTCTTTGCAACGCTGTTCCTTCAATTTCTCAAAAATGTTTGTTGGAGCATTCTATGGTCTTGGAGTTCACCTGTTCTGCTTTATAATTTATGAATTTGAAAGGCACTATTTTTTATTCAGACTGTTATAAATACATTTGATGACTATCAAATTTACCTTACTATCTATTCAGTTGTTTTAATCTTATTAGAAACAATTTTTTTTTTAAATAAGTGTTAGCTTCCCTTGGCCATGGAGGGAGGTGCTATCTACAGGTTACAGTTACATTACTATTCTAAACACCCATTGCTCAAGACAAGCTTTTATTTATCCATAAAAGAGCCAGGATTGCGAGACCCGTACGGATCCCGTGATTTTAGAGTAATACAATTCTGCAAAATTTTATTTTTTTCTTCTTCTTTTTTTTTAAATATAAGAAGTATGCGAAAATAAACAATATGGGTGGGAAGCTCATTTGAATTTAAAGTGAGAATTCTAACTATATGCCTTAGAAGCCAACATTTGTTGTTTTTACTGATAATATTTGGTATATCACTTTTAAATGAAAATTTGATAGACCAAGTTCGTTATTGTAAAACGGACGAATTGGATGGAAGATCATATGTTAAGTCCGATTAGAACAATTTTTTCACTGTAGTAGGCAAAAGATTCAGTTGAGACTTCTGAAACTCAATACAGATATATATATTTTAGTAGGGAAGAGCAAAATTGAACAATTAGGAGTAGGGGGAATATATGCTATTCATGATTCCAGGAGCTACTTTGGCGCCATAGAAATACCCTTATTACATTAGTTGCGTATGTGTTATGACAATTTTCTGAGGCTTAAGATTTATCTATATATATATATTTTTTTAGCGACATTTTATCCAAAAAAATGTGAACTTCTCATATCCCCATCCCTGGTCGGCCTTAATCACCTTATTTTCTACCCGTATTTCCTTGACATATCTAAGATTCAATTAAAATTAGTCATAAGTTAGATAAGTTAATAAAACAAGATAAATGTGCTTAATGTATGGGGCTTCTGTGTGATGGAGCTTGAATTATAGTTGGATTCCAAGTTATCGGACAAGTTATCAAATAAGTATTGATAATATCCGATATTTTCTGCAGTTGAAAAGGTAAAAGAAGGTACAGTTTGTCCGCACAGTAAGTTGACTTTCCACTTCTAAGTAACTATTGCCACATTGACATATATACTGAAATAGAAGAGAAGAGGTAATAGTGACCCGTATGCGGAAAGGTCACACGAACCTTACTCATATACACCTAATTAACAAAGATCTGCCGCCTAAGTGTAATACCTGCCAAGTTCACCTAACAATCCAGCACATCATAGAGGTTTGCCCAGTTTATCAGAATTACTTCACTAGGGAAGGCATTGGAAGAAATATGGCGGAGTGCCTTGGGAACAACCCCTCTACAGTGGATGGGCTGTTAAACTTTCTTAAAAAAGCAGGTATAGCCTGGAAAATCTAAATTAAAGAATGAGATATTATTTATTATTTTAGTTAATAATAATTTATTTATTATAATTTATTAAATATATAATAATAATATTTAAATAAAAAAAAAATCCATTAATTTAGGTTGTTATAGTGGTCGAAATAATCCTGATTCCTGTATTTTATTAACTAACTTATAGTAAACATATTAAAGGGTATTTATAGGGCGTAATAACCTAGAAGTTGATTGCCCTTCAATAATCTACTACTCCTACTACTACATATATACTTATGTAAGAACAAAGTGGAATGTTGGAGTCGACGCTAGAAATACAGTGAGCTCTGAGCGTAACCCGACGGACGTCAATCAGGTCGGAGCGATTTCCGAGGTTCCGTACCTGTGTGTGGGGGGAGCCCATTTTACCAATGACCCCCCGGGGGGATCAACCTCTCCCCTCTAAAATTAGCGGCTCTCGGCTGTCCGCCACACCTCCCCTCGGCCATGCGCCTAACCAGTCAGCTGTTGTCTTGAAGCCAGGTGTAATCCAACCAGGATGAACAGGAAGTCCTTTACCTGCTAACGTTAGGAATGGTTATTAGTAAATAATCATAAATTGGTTTTGGTTTTTAGGATGAAGAAACCAAACTGGTCCATTCACCCTGAGCAAAGTAGCTTTCCAAAATTTTCATGCACAGGATTTTTTTTTAAATCGAAAAATCGAGCTATGCCCGATTCTTTTCATTGGAGAAAGCCTGAAGATCTATGATCTCGTTTTCAGTAGCCAGGAAGAGAAATCAGGCATATTGACCTTACTTTTAAGCATCTCATCACTATAAGTAGGTAAATCTAGCAAATTTCTTGATTTTTTGTATTTTTTTTTTTTTTTTGTAAGCGAGAAATCACTTCCTCCTCCGCCGAAAAAAATTTTCTGAACACGAAGAGTTTTTTTTTTTTTTTTTTTTTTTTTTTTTTAGATCGCGGGAGATGAGAAAATCAAAAGAAAAAAAATCAAATATTGACATCACAAAACAATGACGAACATCGTATTCCCCTGTTTATACCTCTCAATTTTGGTACGCGAGAAAAGCTCAGATCCTTACTCGTATACACTTTAGGTTGGGTCTCCAGGATAAGACCACGGATATCGAAAGTTCTCAGGTAATGAAGAAGTTCCATACATAGCTCAAAACTTTCAATTTTCAAAAAGTCTTATTTGTAACACAGCTAATCAAACTTCGGCGATCCTACATAGGATATGCAAAGAAGTCGTACAATTTTTTTTTTTTTTATCTGAAATATATTTGTCGAATGGAATGACTAATCTCGGATAACAACAAGTTAATATTACTGAACAGTCAAACTGGATATAAATATATGTATATAATAGAATTAATATATGTCTAAATTTAATATATATATTTACATTAAGAAATCGTTCTCGCTTTAGTGCCATTGGTATTGAAAACAAAGAATCTAAATCAATATTTGAACTTCTTTCCACACATATTTCGAGAGTTCATTAATACATGAAATTGAATGAATGGGAGGAAGGTTTAAAGAAAGACCAAATAAATAAAAAAAATGAAGAGTTTTGTTATTGAAGTTATTATTTTTTTTGTTTGTGAAAAACAATAAAAGAAAATATATGTAAAATAAAATTTATATTATTTATGTCCTAAACATTTTTTTAAAACATAAATTTAAACGATGAGATTTAGAAATTTAACTATAAGTCCTTTGGCTTATTAATATTGGAAAAAAAAAATTAATTCAGTTTTTTAAATTCTTTCCTTATGTCTTCAGTACTCTGATTTACTAATCACCAATGGTTGAAATCAAAAAAGGCAAAAATTAATAGTTAATTGGAAGCCTAATGATACAGGTAAAATGGTAATAACTGATATATATATATATAGTTTGAGTTCATCTTGTTTAAGCCACACGATTTACGGAATTCAAATGACTATGATGATACTATGTTGATAAGGAAAACGCATCTTGGTGTTATTTCATCTTAATTTGTTACGTTCCTTTGTCGTTAGAGAGTACGGTGTATCATCAATGACTATATACAATAGTATTCAAAGTTATTAGTTTCCGTGAAACATGCAATTTTAGCAAAATGTAAGATTTGTATTTAAAGACTAGAATTAAACGAGATTATTAGACTAGAGAAGTACTGAGGTCATTTGTGCGGGTATGGCTGTTAAATGGAATCCATTTCGAGAAAAGAAAAGAAGATAGGCTGTATGCTAACACAACCAACCTAACTGTCAGAATTTCGTATTGCTAATTACTTTTAAATAATGTAGCCTGGCAAAGAATATTTCACAAAATAAAATAATTTTAACTCATAGGAGTTGACAAGAAAATAAAAAAGAAGTTTGGTTAGTTGAGGTTTCAAAACATACAGGACAAAAAATCCCATGAAAAAACATTCTCTATGGTATTTCTTCATTTAAAATTTAGTTATTAATACAAAATAAAACATTTCAAAATCTATTTTACTTTAAACCTACCTAAATAAGGAAAACTCTTATCATATTAAAAAGTATACCCACCTACTAGCTTTAACCCAAAAGTAGTAGAGGGAAGGATTTTGCCAAAGAGCTGAATTTTAGGGCACAATAAAAAGTGATATCGAAATATGAATTTTAAAAATGTTTATTAATTAAATAATAAAACCAAATGAAAGTATGAGCCAAATTAAATAATGTCTGACTCACTAAAGTTTTGTTCTGATCTGGCATTGCTTTTGGTGCTTGACGTCATCACACCTGCAGTTTATATTAAATCATGTTTTCATAATTTTCAGTAAAAATTATGTAGATGGGAAAATAAATTTTTTTTTTTTTTTTGCCAGAAACAAATATTTGGGTAATCTTACAACTTCCAACAAAAACATTTTTATTCAAGCGCTGAACTTTCCTGCCTTAGCCCAAATGCCCACGTGCCTTCTGACGAAGGAGCTGACCCGGCTACTCTGAGCTTGAGACCGAAATTATATTTTCTAAAATGCCAAGTGTAAAAGAAGAAATTCCATTTTAAAAGGTTAAATTGTCGTGAAGTTTGAAGAGCTCCAGCATGGTTAGAAAGATTATGAATAATGTTTTAAAAAAGAAAAAAAAATTACTTAAACTTATAGGCAAAGTTTTTATAGGATAAAAGACAAACTTAACTCGCAGAATAATATTCGAGTAAAATTTTCTTTGATGCATCCCTTTAAATACTATATTGTTACTCAAATATATATGATTTCATGTTATTCTAATATAAATCTTCAAAGTGATCAAAGTATGAACTTTAATTGATCCAAAGGCTAGGCGTGAAAACTATTCATTCTGTTAAAACTCTCTTCTAAGTTTCTTCATAGAATTCTTTATACTTACATATTTTTAATAACATTTACATATTTAGATTTCCGTTTTACATAACACAAATATTTTAATCCTAAATGTAGAACATATACCGATTTCCTGATTTAAGTAGTTCTCTTATCGCCCCAATATTGTATGTATGTACACTATAAAGCTTTTTATCCCTCTAAGGGTTGTTTATTTTTTAATTTGATTGTGATACATCAAAAAGGGCTTAGGGAGAGTGTTTAAAAAATTGTGGTATACCCATGCACCAATATATATCAAGATGAAACTAGCAAAAATGAATTACCGAAAACATTAAGATTCAATGAGAAAGATTTTATTGAATTATTTTTTCACCATTAATATACTTCCCTTATATAAAAGTGAAACCCCTTATGGTTTCCAAAATTTGTAATTGAGGATAATTATATAATTGATATATATATATATATATTGCTTTCATTTTTTTAGAATTANTATATATATAATTAATTTAAATATAAATTATATAAATACATAAAACATTTTTTTAAACAGAATTTTGGTACATTCAGCGATAAATAATTCTTTTCAAGAAATTTTTGTTCCATATTTCCTTTATGGATAATAATTTTATCATAAAATAAATCAAACTCTTTTCTTAATAAAATTCAGCATATTGTTTTTAAATGTGGAAATAAAGTCTGAATAAGGTTTGACCAGAACCGGACTAATAGGAGTAAGGGTACATATACATATATGGAATGTTCATATTCATTATCCACTGAATGCTGAGAAAATCTCTCAATTTAAGCAGATATTTTACTGCATTTGAAATATATTTTCAGAAAAATTATTATTTATTTGTTGGGTATTAAATATAGTTTTTATAACTGAGGATGATTTAGAGGATTTTTTGTTGTTAATGGGCTGAACAAATTTGAAATTGAAATAAATAAAAATTGTGCAAATTAATATAATTTGAGCCTCAAGATTGGGAATACTTTAAATAATAAAATATAAACCGAATTAGAATGGTTATTTCCTATTTTCAATTAATCTTAAATTCGCGAAGGGGGCAAAATTATTTAAGTATATTTCGTATCCGTCAGATGGTCAGACCTGTAGAGTGTTCTCAAAAATAGTCGTATACTCATGGGCGCGTTTAGCAGCGTGACCTTCTTTATATCCCCTTTGAGAAATCATAAATATAACTTGTTTAAAAAACAATTTAAAAAACTCTTCCTTTCGATATCATTCATTTTTACTGTTTTTACGAGAAGTTTATGCCACAGAGATATTAAATGAAGTGCATTTTGTGGTATATACTGCAACGGAAGAATAGGATTTATTGAGGAGGTATACTGTGCTTTCGGAGCCTCTGATCGGGATCTCCAAGAATCATCTTATCATCCACCAACTCGCTATTTTTATGCCTCACTATCAATAATATTTCTATTCCCATATCCTCATCTTTTATAATCCTTGATCATCATCTTTGGTCAAATCCTTTCTGGAAGCACCGTATTTCTGAAACATCCCGTTGCTGTTTTGAAACAATGCAGACGTTGCATGTGCTAATCCTACGTAGGTCTCATCCCCAATCCCTCGTTTCGTCTCTAATTCCCGCCCACTTTGCTGAGCGGTTTATCGTGGCATCATGGGTGGAAGGCAGGTTAATCCTCTCATGTATATATAATGTATTGTTAGGTGAGTCTTCTAGCCTAGGAACTTCAGCTTAATCTGTACGCCTTAAATGGCGGAAGAAGGAAAAGTGGTTATTTCCTTCTTAAATTAGATTATATTTCTGTTGTCCAGAGAAAGAGCAAATTGAATTATTTATTTTACTATTTAAAGTGTTATTGTGTTAATCGGTATTTTTATGTTTATTTTCTATAATATTTCAAGACAAACTCATAATAATGAAGATATTTCAGAATATCTTTTGGAGAATTTTGTGTTTTCACCCAGTCGGACTAATCACTAAGAATCACTTATTCCTTCCTTCATCGAATTTTCCGCTTTGAAGAACAAGTTTGTCATCTACCCTTTAAATCCAGCATCAGGGGGACATTAGAAATCTGTTTGTTTTTATTTTTTCCTGAAAGTCAGAGTTTTCCTACAAGTTACTGGTTCTTTAACATTTCGATGGATAGTTCCATAGGCACTGAACTCGCCGAATCCTAAGACTAATTTTTATTTTGCAACCTTCGACACGCTTTGGGACCACTTAAAAATAAATCTAATTAAATCAAAATATGAATTCTTAGCTGATCTGATATTAACCATGTGTATGTGTAAGAGTGCGCCTTCTGCAAGCTGAAATCTGCGAAGCGCTCCAAAAGTCGATAGGCGAGATGAAGATGAAGCCAAGTTAAAAGGCTTTTTAGCGAAAATGAAAAAACGCATTTAGACTAGGACGAGAGTAATGTAATTTCAAAAATCTTATCTTTCATAAAAATAAAAATAAAACCTTTTTATGGGAAAGAGGTACCACACTCATCACTTAGCAGTATTAAAAAAACTCAATTTTTGGATCAAATTTCCTCAGAATTATTTAATTACATCATTTATTTGAAATCAGACTGTATTTCGCCACTCAATTAAAAACAACTTAAAAAAAACAAAAACTGAATTGCCTCATTACACCTTGATTACTTTTTATTCTAAAACCCGTTCAAACATTTAATACAGATTTGTGGTTGTCGCTAATTCCAACATGCCGACAGGGAGATGTCTTTCCTAAGATAAATATTTTCCTGAAATGTACATGGAAAATAATCCCACTATTTCAGAGGTTTTTGATTTTAGCAGTACTTTGACACGAAAATCAAGCTATTCTCAGCAGTAGCTATAAAATACTCTCCGATTCCCCACCGATCCAATACAGAAAACCTTAAAATAGAAGCTTAAATTTGTATGTATCAATATACTCCAACATACATAATTTATAAAATGAAGAAACGAAATTCCGTTTTTGGCTATTTCTTCACAAACTTGGAAAGGAGAGCAAGAATATAGCATTTAATTACGATCGAATTTAAAATCTGTTAAAATCTTTGTTATTATTAGTAATTTATCAAATATGTAAAATAAATGAAAATTTGAAATGAATACAGTAAATTCCATACAAAAAAAATGTCGGTAAAATATTAAAAATATAACTATAAGAGTTGATTTAATAAAAATTGAAAAATACATTCGGCGTTAAATCCATTTTACCAAATCTTTCAGTTTCTTTGACAGGAAAAATAGGTAAGGATTAAATTGTATCAGAGGAAGATCACATTAAAAATAGTTCATCAAATTTTAAGTTTATTTTATAAAACAAGAAATTGTAAAACATAATATAAATAGTTATTCTTTTAACGATCCGATTCTATAGCATTAGTACGAAAAGCGGATATTTATAATTGTAAAATGATAGTCCACCCTCTCCTCTCTACTTGATAGAGATGTGCAGGGTTAACATTTATTCTCATTGTTATTTTCACTTTTTAACTTTCTATTAGTCAATCAATTTTACTTATTTCTTTTCTTTAATGGAACATAGAAAATATTCTTGATTTTTGCAATATTTGACTATTTTTTACAAAAATTCATTAGAAAATTGATAATTTAATAATTATTAGTTTGTTTGTTGTTCTTTCAAAAGATGTTTTGCAGTCTTGAACTACTTGGAACTCACATTTGTAAAAGTTGCCCCAATGTCACTTTTGTTTTGAATTTTCATCTATTTTCTTTGTTCGTGGAAATTAAAATTAATTAAAAAAACGCGTCAATATACAACCACAACTCACCTACATAAGTAAATAGTATGAGTGATGTTTTCCTAGCAGATTGTGTACTAGCTCCAAAGAAGGTATTTGGTTATTTGTCAAGGAATGTACTGAAGCAAATCAAGAGGCTTTTTAAGGATTCAGTCATTTTTTAGAAAAAAATCTATAGAATATTCATTGAAACATAAAAAAATTTAAAAATTAATCAGGAAGTATTTCACTTGATATTTTTATTCCTGTTCTTGTTTCTTTCCAGATATTTTATGTTTCCCCCCCACCCCCTCTCTATAATCATTAATATATTAAATTAATAAAAAAATTTAAACAAAAATCGAGAACATGAACATTTATGATATGTAAATACTATTTACGGTACATAAACAAATGATTACTCTATATGGTAAGCACCCTGAGAAAACTGATTTAAAAAACAACTACCCAAGCAGTAATTCCATGAAGTAATACTTATTTGATTGAATATTACATGTTCCATTGGAGCTTAAATAAATATTGAAATTAGTTATCTGTATAATTACATACCCTTATTACTCTGATTAGTAGTACTTATGTAAACTTCTTGCAAGGGATCAAATGATGTAGCTTGTCTTGAAAGATGTTATTCAACATTCTAAACGACTCTTTTTTTTTTCTTTAAACGATCGATATCAACTACTTCTTTAGTTTATATTTGCCTTGCAATTCATAAATGCATCAGTACATTACATGCAATTAGTTATTTGTCTTATATAATTATCATTTGAATATCATTATCTCATGATATTAATGTACGTAACATCAATTGAAGCAGCAACAAGTATAATGTCACACACAATGTACAACAAAAAATTATTAAATTAAAAACAATATACTAAATCTTGCAAAGTTATCAGATAAAAACGTATAATTTAGTTTTGAGAAATGAAAATCAACTCAGGTAAGTTTATTTTAATAGAAATATTTAAGGAGTTCCAAGGTGAATTGAAATAAATAAAAAAAAAAAGGTGGAGGTTTACCTTAACCAAAAATTTTATTTTTCATCTTAAAAACCACAATTTGTTGTTATTCCTAATGATATTTTTTGAATTTTTTAAAGAGAAAGACGGACAAATTAGAGGAGAGAATAATATTTTAAGTTTAATTAGAATAATTTTTTCAATGTAGCAGGCATAATATTTTCTTTAGAATTACAAAACTCAACCCAGACATGTTTACTGATAGAAGAAGTATTTTATGATTTGGAGAGCAAAATTACACAATTAGGAGTGGTGGAGTTACATGCAATATAAATTTTAATTTTACTGCCTAAAAGCAAGGATTACAATTTTTTTTTCTAATAAATTTTGGCCATATAGCTTTTCAATGTAGAATGAAAGAGTAATTTTTATTGAGCAGTGGCTATGTCCTGAAATGTGAAGTGAGAGTTAAAAATATTTTTCGTTGCAGCGGGCGTTATATTTCGTTTAAAGTAATGAAAGTGAACTTCATTCACGAGCATTCGTTTCTCGACATATATGACGCGGAATGCTCAAGTACAAATATCCGTCAGTATGAATTTGAGCGAGATTCTCTCATTTTACGCTTTGCTTACGGGAAGGAATTTTCGTGAACATAAAAATCAAGTTCAGTCTATAGACATTCTATAGAAAATCTGTAAATTTATTCTTTTCCGATGAAAATAGAAGTACGAGTATGCATTTTTAGTAATTCAATTAAATTTATATATTTATTTTGTTGTATCATGTTTTCTTCTCCATTTATATTCTAAGTATTAATTTTCTCTTATTTATGTCCACATTTGAAGATACATTGGAAAGCGGCTTAATAATTCAATCAAGGCTGTAACACTCCACAAGGAACAAACAAACATTGTAAATAATTTTGCAAAAGTTTATTCTTTAATATTAGATGTTTTAGTTGGGGTTTGATCAAGGTAGATCCAAAAAAATACAAATTTAAAAAAAAAGTGTATGAATACGAAAGAGGACGTCCTGTCCCTAGGTTCACATTTCCATGACTGACCACATTCATTTCCAGTCATGGAAATGTGAACTTAGGGCCAGGACGTCCTCTCTCATCTTCATGATAGCCCTGAAGATGGCTTACAATGTAAGCCAAAACGTTGGCAGATAGTCTTTTAAAAAATTCATTTTTTTTTAATTTGTATTTTTCGGATCTACCTTGACCGAACCCCAACTAAAATCATCTAATAATAATATCTACGGTAAAAAAAACTCTCCTTTTGAACTTATTCTTTAATATTTCGAAGGGAATTAAAATATCCATTTTTATAGTATTATGCTCCAAAATTTAATTTTTGCACCTAATGTTTTAGTAAATTATTTCTTCTAACCTGGTAGACTTTTCAAGTACTATTTAAAATATAAATATTTTTTTCGTTTTCTAATACTGATTATTTCAAAGTATGAGGCATTTTCTAGAAAATAATAATAAGTACTAATTCTGAGAATGAGAGTAATAATATCTTGTAAATGTACTCATTCGTCGATATAATTATGCAATAATTATACAATTATATAACATAATAATATGCAATAATTATACAATATTAT
This sequence comes from Oncopeltus fasciatus, assembly GCA_000696205.2. NCBI lineage: Eukaryota > Metazoa > Arthropoda > Insecta > Hemiptera > Lygaeidae > Oncopeltus > Oncopeltus fasciatus. The sequence goes on from KZ807247.1 coordinate 458,655, forward strand.
AATAATAATATAACATATTATTATATTATTACAATATAATAATATTATAATAATAATATATAATATTGATAATACCTAGGGGAGAGAATTTTTCCTGTCCCGGTAGCATAAGTGGTAAATGCACCGGCCCGGATAGCAGTAGATCCAGGTTCGAGTCCTGGCTAGGACAGTTAGATTTTTATTCTGTTCAAAATATAAATGTTTTCTATAACATTAAATATTTTATTTAATCAATTAGTTTATAATGTTAATTTAATTAAATAATAATAATTTAGACCAGTTTTGCTCAATACATTTTTTACACAACGATAATAATAANAAATGGATATATAGAATAATATTTAGTTATATAATTTCAAGTATTTTTTTCTTTTAAATGCTGAAATCAAATTCGATACTTTTTGAGTTCTAACTGCTGAAATAATTAGTTTTCGGTTAAATTTTAAATGAGGGTTAGGGGGAGGGGGGCGTTGCAAGATCCAATTTTTTAATGTCAAGCTTTAATAACATTTTTGCGAATAACACTTATTTAAAAAGATATTTACGAATATAACTTCGATGGCTGAGTATTAACCTCACTGTTCCTTCCCGGCGAATATAAAGCCAGTTTTCATGTGGTCTTTCATTTTATACTCATTTCTCTCTCTTTTTTGATAAAATTTATTACTTACTTTCATTTGGGTCCATCCTAATGAAACATGAGAAATTTATCATGCTCCTACGTGAAGAATTTTCTTTTTCTTGCCTAGACGAATAAAATGATTTTTGGTTATTACTTATCTTCTATATTGCGCATATAAAGCTTAAAATGGTCCATGTGAAGTTTTCTCTGAGCCCTTTATAAATAAAGAAAAATGGCGTTAATGACCAAAAGGTCGCCAAGCCTTAAAAAAAGAAATAATAAATAAATAAAGGAAAGTCATAATTAAACAACATCAGTCTGCTCTAAGAAAAGATTTACTATCGGACTCTTGGTGATAAAATTATGAAATTTGACTACAGGGGACCCTGAATGGCTGAGATACGTTGAAAACCACACATTTAACTCTATGTTCCTTTGCTTAGCATCTCTCCCGGAACTGATGAGGTCGGTGGCCTGTCTTGGGCCAGGTCTAGGGTCGACGTCCCAGCCCTTTACACCCAAGCATCCCTCACTTGCACCCAAATGGAAGTACATTTTACCGCTCTTCCTAGTTTCTAAAACTATGTGTTAGATGACATTTAGAAAGCTTCTGCAATTGAACTTGTACAAATAAGCAAGGGAATCCCATAGGAAGATCTGGGCCTCAGGAAACATAGGGAATAAGGCAATCCCATTGCTGTGGTAGATCCTATGCAATGTATGTTCTTCAGTAACCCCTAAACTATAGTAATGTTTCCTCTGTTGTAACCAACGACTAAATCATGACTTAGACACTCATCACCCTTTTTGCCCAGATGAATGCTCGAAACTTTGGCCGAAACGTTATTATTGTTATTATTACTTTTTGGATCTATCTTGAACAAATCCAAACAAAAAACATATACTATTCATTTTTCAACATTTACATTGGATTAGGCTTCAAAAAAAGTTTTTCAATATTCAATAACAAAAATGATAGAAAACATTTGTAAATATAACATTGAGGGTTGGGTATTGTTTTTAAGAACTTTTTCTTTTTAAGTAAATAGAAACTAAATTTAAAATTAAGATTTAAGAATTCTTTGGAATAAAAAAAAAAAAATAAAAAAGAATAAAGTCAGTTTTAAGCGAAGGGGCTTTTTAGGGATTTCATAATTTTAAATTTATTAATTATTGTAAGAACTTAAAACATATCACTGAAAAGATATATAAGAAAACGCTTATTCAGGTGGTATTTACGAATGTAACAAAGTAAGCTGATCACTTTTCCAAGTTTTCCATTCTTGACATTCCAGAGCGAACCTTAATAATCTTACCTTTTGGACTCATTGGACTCTCCAAGTAAATAATTTACTATTGCCAAGCCCATCTCGAAGTAACGTGGTAAATCTGCTTAGTTTGCTAAGCTCCTGCGTGACGATCTTTTCAGATCATGATTTACAAGTTTAGAGATCAGCTGTGAACATGTACAGTTGGTGGACAAATTTATTTTTACTTAAGATTATACGATCTCTTCAAGCTTTAGCTTATTAGGCGTAATAATCTAGACATTGATCGTCTAAAAAAATCACAGCTATCTATAAATTTTTAGTGCAAGGAAACGGAACAAAAAATCTAACTGTCCTAGCCAGGACTCGGTCCTTGATCTCCTGCAATCAAGGATATCCAGGTTCGAGTCCTGGCTGGGACAGTTAGATTTTTTATTCTGTTTCCTTGCACTTAAAATTACGTGGGATTAAATACCACAAAAAAATAATATTTTACCTAACTATCATTTCACAACTATATATCTTTAAGCGGTACACTAAAATGTGACGGAGAGAGAAAAGTAATCACCAATATCATATAGAAGTTTATGATTTTTTAACTGAAATGTTCCACTGAATGTCTCTTGAAAATCTCCGAGGAATAGGAGTATTCACTAAGGAATATTCACTTTTGGGTTAAGTCCTCTCTAAATGAGCGTGGGAAAAGAGGTCAGTGGTGAATGTGTCTTTATTTCTGTGGGAACGCGCTCGCCTGGCTAACGTGAAATTCAGCTGTACAATCGAGCTGTACATTTACACGTAAAAGTACATCTTTCGAGAACAGCATATTTCCAGTGTTCAACTAAAAATGGGCTCTGACAGGGTTAAATGACTAATTTCTTATAAAAATCAGACAAGGAAAATCAAATTAATAAAAAGGTTAAAGTAATTTTCTCCAGAAATTGGTGGAGAGAAGAGGCTTTCAACTTTTATAGTTTATTTTAAATATCTTCATTAATATGTTTTTTAACGTGAAAAGTTACGGAATGAGATAAATATAATATATACATTTCTATATTCAACACACATAACATATTATTTTATTAATAAATCTTTTTTCATGACATTATTAATAACGATTACATTTATGAATATTATATTAATATCCCTTTAATATTGGGAAATTAATTTCATTGCCCCCTGGCATACAACCTACTCATGTGTTCATCATATTTTAGCCTGAAACGAATTCTTTTAACGCTCTGCAATTGCAAGCCAAAATACTAGATACAATATTTATAATTTCTAATACCGTCAAGAGTAATTCGAGTGTATTTCATACACTGCAATAAAGATGAATATAAACAGGAAATGAATAAATTTACTCTTCAGAGAGACTAAGGGTTTTACTCTTCACTCCTCAACGACTAAGGGCGAGAGATCCCCGAAAATTTTACTCCTTGTGATTTTTTCTTTTTGTATGTGTACAGCATCGAAAACTCGAGTGTTTATTTTATATATATATTTTNGCTGTCGATTATATTTATATATAAGGATGAAGATAAGGAAATTACTTTCACCCTTTTTATGTTCTAAATAATATAAAAATAATTTGATATGCAAAATACTATTTTTATAAAAAAATTATCTATATTTCTATTATATTCAGACCCTTTTCGTCCTATCTCTACCTTCCAACACTGGAATATTTCTGAGGCCTGAGGATGAGATTTAAGATATTGAAAGCGTTCATCATAACAAATAAAGCAATTGAATGAAGCAAAAAGTTGTCAGTTTTTGGGAATCAAAGCTCCAGGCTAGCTCAGAGGATCCCCACAGGTCTCGCAATCATGACGCCGAGGGTTCATATCCCGCCCAGGTCAATCTTTTATTTATAAATAGAAGTTTGTCCTGAGCCATGGGTGTTTAAAATGGGATGGCAACCTGTAGATTTCCCCTCCTTCCAATGACCCTAAGTGGTTGCAAGGGAGGCTAACATAGCAAAAAAAAAAAGGTATACTGGGTGTTTCCTGCACTCTGAAGGTGAGATCTTTGATCATAATATGCAAAATAATAATATTTTACGAAGAATGAATTTTTTTTATTTTGTTTTTTAATGGCGTGCCAACAATGGGTCATTAACGCCAGGGAAATGTTTTAAAGAAGCGGGAGTAGACGATGGCGTACAAAGGCCCCGGGATGGCCGAGAAGATGGGGGAGGGGGAGGAGAGAAGAGCCAGGAAGACCAGGCAGCTACACCAGGTGTGATTGCCGCTTCAGTAAAGTCCACCGAGTGTCTGGGAGAACAGTCCTAGCAGTCCACCCACTTAACCCACCCGCCGATAGTCCACCCACACCACAGTCCGGGAGCGACACCAGTCACCCGAGAGCCAGGCAGCAACACCAGAGGACTGCCTCTTCAATAGATACTAGCTTGGCTATTTCAAGTGCTGAAATAGCAGACACCCTGATGGTGGTTGCTTGCCTTCCCAGAGCGTCCACCAAACGTCTGGTACTTCAACAGCAGATCCTAGGAGCCCAGCCTAGTCAACCCGGCCACCCCACGGTCTGAGAGCGACACCAGACACCCGAGAGTCCACTTCTTGACAAAGGGTTCTGGTGGGGTAAAATGCGAATAGTTATTATATGGATGGACATAGTTATTTATTTGTGCTTGGAAACTATGAAATTTATAAGAAAGAAAAAAAAAAGAGAGATGGAAAAGAAGCATACTAAAAATGCATCTAGATAAGTTTTAATAGCCTGCCCTCCTTCAGAAAGTTCATTACAGAGTCGATGACTTTATCGTCATCCAAAAGAATTCCGTCTAGAGTCCCATTTAAGTTTTATTTTTTCCTTGTTTCTTCATATTTCAGGCACTCCGTAAATATCTGTTTAATGGTAAGATGAATGAAGTGTTCTATTTTAAGAAAACCCTTCACAAGTTACATTTTCACTCTACCCAGTTCTAAAAAACAAATATAAAATTAAAACATATGCATACAGAAACATTCGGGTGCATAAAAATATCACATAAAACCCTTAATATAAAAGTATTCTTGGTTTTGTCTTATAGAATAATTTTATTATACAAGTATTATTGTTATAATTCAGTTTTTCTAGTTATAAAAGCTGCGCATTTTATTCATACATTCTATGGGAAATCTGACTAATTTTTAGCGTGACTGACATTTTCTAAATCTCACACTTACCTTAGAGCCTTAATTTATAGCATCCAAGATTTGTTGCTTTGAAAAGATCGCATTACTCCGTGATGGCACAAATGCTTCGGAAGTATTTGCACTTATCGGGCCTTGACAATCTCCTCAACTTAGGATTTCGCAGAGAGCAAGGAGGTAGACCTGCCTATATAAGGGATCCAACATTCACTGGCATTAGGTGGAGGCCAGAGCTGGAGGCGATTCGGATAAGGATTCGAAGGGAAGGATACTTCTTATCAGTAAGTCTTCCGTCCTCAGATACAGTGCACTTCACGCCTTGCATTCATCGATCACTGAGTATGTGCTGTCTGTGTGCGTGTGAGTCTTTCGCTCATTTGCGGAAATTTGGATTTATTAACGTCAACGTTTACTTATAAGGTTTCATTTTTTTGGGAGTATGAAAATTTAACTATCGATAAATAAAGTAAGGTAGTCTGGAATCCTATTTCACTTTTATCTAGACAATATAAAGAAATTGGCACATTACATAATATACATATATTGTCAAAAATAACCAATATCGGCCTGGTTGTTTTTGGATATCCGTAATTTTCATCATTTTTCTGGCCAAAACCGCCTTTTCACCCCATTTTTAATTTATTCTCTGATGTGCCACCTTTTTTATACGGCCTAGAATCAGAAGAAGACACTAAATACTCTGGAGATTTTAAAGGAAGATCACTTGTTTTTCTTAATCTTTATTTTTCTTCTGATTCATCCCTACATTGTCTTCTTCTATTTATTTGATAAAATTAGACATTGTGCTTATATTCAAAAGGAGAGTTTGTTGACCGTAGATATTATTCTTAGGTGATTTTAGTTGGGGTTCGGTCAAGGTAGATCCAAAAAAAATACAAATTTAAAAAATGTATTTTTTTTAATAAAGAATTATCTGCCTGTTATTATGGCAGATAATCCTTTATTAAAAAATACATTTTTTAAATTTGTGTTTTTTTGGATCTACCTTGACCGGACCCCAACTAAAGTCCTTTAAGAATTGTGCATATATTTTTTTAAATTTTTTATTAAACTGTTATTTATTTATTACATTCTGTTAAATTAAAACATTTTGCAATTTGATCACCACAATGAATTAAAAGAAAATTGGCATTCAATATCAATCATATGAGGATGACACCACTCTCAACGTGCTTATTTTAAATATGCTTAGTATACGCTGCTTGTACTCGACGGAATTTACTTTAATTTTTTTTCTTTTTTCCGAAACGTAGTAAACTTAGATAAAACGAACGGGAGAGAGAGTGAGTGATATGGAGGGAGGAATGTGGATCGGGAGGTAGGTAAGGGGTGAGATTAATTGTTTCATTTATTTAAACCTAGAAAAGTTTAGCATAGTGTATCACTCGTCAACTTAACCAGGACTAGATTTGAAATTTAAATTCTTCATGAACCTATTTTACATAGGTTTAAAGAAAGGCCTATAATAAGGAAGTTATTTAGTAGAAAGAACGAATTAATAGGATTGAGCACCGAACTTCCAGTATTCCACTCTCAAACGACCAGGAGCGTACCTCCTACAAAGACATAATTGTTTTTTATTTTTAGCCTTTAAAGTTCAAGTTTGTCGTTCTGATTTATTTCCCTCTTCTGTGTAATATGAGAAATTTGCTTAATTTATGTGTAATGGACCTATATGTCCTAATTTTAACTTACACTGCATTATGTATTGTTGGGAAAATTTAAAAACAATTAGTACTTAGTTACACAAATAAATAATTAATTTAAAAAATAGATCCTAACAACCAAAGTATTTTAAACTTAATTTCAAGGTGCTTAGAAGTTTGTTGGCTGTCGATTATCATGTTGAAAAAATTTGTGAGGGTGTCGTCCAGGATCAGAAAAAAAAATACTCCAAAATTGTTGGGTAATCATTTTATTATTGCCGACGTTTCAAAGTAACTTGTGAGTTAATCACTATCGCCCTGATGAGGACTTACAAGATAAGTCGAAGAGTGGGTGATAATAAAATAATTATCTAACAATTTTGGGGTATTTTATTTTTGTGATTCTGGTCTTATCCCTGACTAATTACCCAGCTTAATTTAAAGCGTCAATATTTAGTTGTCCAGGAATATTTGACATTGAAAATAATTGAAATTGCAAAGAATAGAAATGCATGAGATACTTTACACAATGTGCTATGTAAATATTTACTTTAGCACCTGCTAATACTGCAAACCACTGTACCGGTTCCATGTCAACAATATAACGGCACGGAAGAAAACATGGGTAACTAGAAAATATTCACAAGAATATTTTTTTTTTTTATGTCAGGTCACTGAAACATTCTTTTGACTCACTTATTCGATTAAATATTTGAAGCACGTTGCCCATTTGGAATTGTTTTTTTAAATTAAAGCTTTCATATTTGCCAAACTTTCCTAACTACAAAAATAAATAAATGTAAAATGTATGATATGGTAGCTTATCTATTCGAAGGATTTGCGTGGAAGCAGTGTGTAATGTAGGCAGGAAATATTCTGACAGATTTTAACAATTTTTAGTGCAAAGGAACAGAATAAAAAATCTAACTGTCCCAGCCAGGACTCGTCCCGGTAGCATAAGTGGTAAATGCACCGGCCCGGATAGCAGGAGATCCAGCTTCATGATCTGGCTGGGACAGTTAGATTTTTTATCCTGCTACCTTGCACTAAAAATTATTAAAATTTACGTGGGATTAAATACCACAAAAAAAATAATATTTATAAAATTCTGACAGATTCTTCAATCAAACGAAAGTTCGGACAAGGCTGTATTGATTTCCGCAACGACATATTTTAAATCAAACATTTGTCACCTCAAATCGTGGAACACATTCTAAATTGTTGAATCCATTTCATTACAAAAGTACTACGGTTTTTTTAAAATTGAATATGCAACAATTCTTATTTTTTAGATTAATCTCTCGACAAAGAAATTATTGATATTATGTACCATTCGTTTGCGAAAGTTCATCATACATTAAAATCGTAAAATAGATCTAAATACAATAAAACAAAAACATAAAGTTGAGGTGAGTCTAGCACTAATGGCATTATGTTCTTTGTATAGAACAACATGTTACTATGTTAATTATGTATGGAAAATAAAAATTCCAAAAAGTGATAAAGATATATCATATGTCCCTGTCTTTTTTCTTTTATGGGTGTCTCTTGAAGAATCACTCTTTGAGACTTATCAGCTCTGAGGATGTGCCTTCGTCTCCTCAGAGAGCAGGAAACCGCTCAGCTTAGGATGTAGGAATGGAGTAATGCTAAATTTGGAGTTCTGAATTTGAAACATAGTGATAGCAATCTAACTTCCCTTAGTAACTTACTAATCTATCAACACACTTAAATATTGTAGAGAATCGTTGAGAAACATCACTTGATTTCTATACATAATTCCTAGTATCTTTTTATTAAAATATATTAGAGAAGAATGAATAAAACGCATTTAATCTCAAAATGAGTATCTGAGGTATTTTTCCCCAATTTAAAAAATTCGGGGTTTTCATAGGCCCATTCTGGTAGTTATGATTAATTCTAATGATTAAAAATTAACCAGAAATTAATTAAATCGATCGAAATTTTGTTTTAGGACATAAAAACTTTGCTCAAGTTTAAAAAAAATTAATTACTATAGGAAATGTTTAATTTTTAAATTAAAATCGAACCATTATTAGCATTGTTTAGCAATCCAAACTTTAAATTAAACTTCTAACACTTGTTCTACTTAACTGCGGTTGTGCTCACATTAGGCAGTTCCTGAATGAATAAACTGTTCCATAGACTGTTATTTGTCTCTGAGTAGAACATAACCTCTATCACACCGCGAGGGGTGGAAATGGGGGGTCTATCTCGCTTGCTTTTAGACATTTTCAGACAGCTGATCTAATCAAAGTTTGAAATTGAGTTATTAATGTTCTGTCAGTTAGGGTAGCTCGCTTGTCTGCCCCATCTTCTGAATTTGTTCCCATAGAAATATGTGTGTCAGGTGCAAAATAACCTTTCGTGTTACCTCATGCAAGGAACGACAAGTTCATCATGACCAATCAATAGAAACGAAATATGGATTATCTACTCAATGTCTAATCTAAGTTGTCATTAATCTTTTAAAAGAAAGATATGTTTTTCTTTGTGACCGCTTTAAGTCATAGTAAATTTTTTTTAAAATGTACTATACGCAGGGGTTCCATAATTTTTGTAGATTTCTCATATTTTATTAAAGATATAAGTAAATAAAAATAAAAGACAAAATTGAATTTAAACTGAGAGAGAACAATGAACATAAAATGATGTGTGACGTCCAAAATTTGCTTTAGACTGTCCGAGAAAAAAAGAGCGGGAAAAAGTGCGTTTTCTGAAGATTTTTATGACACATAATAATTAATAAATACCTCTATACCCCACTTACCACTGCTGTTTTCTGCCACTCATTATTTTACTTATTTAATTCTACAGATAAATAAATTCACGAGTGTGCTAAGGAAAAAAAAAAGAAGATAAGTACTGAATTTGATTTCTAAATATCAAAAGTAAGAGGTCCAATGTAACACTCAAAATTACATTCTTAAATATCCTTTTTAACATTTGTTTTTTAATGTTATAAAATATAAATGTTTTCTATAACATTAAATATTTTATTTAATCAATTAGTTTATAATGTTAATTTAATTAAATAATAATAATTTAGACCAGTTTTGCTCAATACATTTTTTACACAACGATAATAATAAGGAAGATTGAGTTCAGTCATTAATGAAGTTGTACAATTTACAAAATTAAGCTTATATGCCGAATTTTGCTTCGTTATGATAAGATATAAAATATTTGACGGAACAATGTAGGTTCAGTAAAGATCCGATAATTTTTCAAATATTGCTTTATATTACTAACGTGATAGTTGATTTTTTTTTTTTTTACTGGAAATCTGCTAAAAATTGGGCTCTTCTATTTTTTGATAAATACCCAATATTTTCTCCAATCCAAAGTACTGGGCGAAACGAATGAAGAATGACGCATATGTAAATTCGTGTTCCATGTTTAACTGCTATGGTCAGCACTTACTTTAGTTTTTTACGAAGATTTAAGCCTTTGAAAAAATAAATATAAATATTTTACGATTTATACATGTTAGGTGTGATATGGAATTTATTTATTTTTACTATCCAGAATTTCCACGAAAGAATTAAGACATTTAAGGACATAACTACTATTTTTCAGATAATTCCAATCTTCTGACAATTTTATTTATTTATTACAACTGAATGCTTTCAATAGCCAGGATCTCATCTTCAGAGTGCAGGAAACACCCAGTGTGGGTGTCAGAGAGTCTCTCGGTGTTATGTTCCTCTCTGCGCACTAAATATGAGAACTTCGATCTTTCCCAAAACGGACAACTCTAGACTTTGCAAAATTTCTTTATTTGTTAAAGATGAACACTTCCCAGCTATAAGTTCTCCCAACGTTGGTCTCAGAGAGAAGCTCCCCTAAGTGGTTGCATGGAAAGGGGTAAAAAAAGTGAGAAGCGAAGTGTCAGTTTGGAAAATCAGCAACAACCCATTTGATAGGTGAAATCTGGGGACACTCAAAATGTAATAAATATAACACTCATCAGACCTCGGAAGGAGTCAAGGAAGGAATTATAAAAATTATTTTTTAAAATTAGGAAATTACATTTGAAGTAAGAGTCTAATTTCTCGATAAATACCGGTTTTAGGACGGGACTCCACTAAGAAATACCAGGTTTTGGATCACTCAGATTACTTCTGAAATTCAGAGTAAATCTGCAACTCACACTACACTAATGGTTCATCTGAAATCGAAAATTTATGTAGAGAATTCTTATAACTTTTTTTAAAATTATTATTATAAGGGAATTTTCCTTATTTCCTGGGATACGTACAAATAGGACTATATCTTTTGAATAATAAATGTTTAACCAATGTTGAAGAAATATAAGGGTTTCGGTGGTGAGGTAGTTGGAAAGTGAACAGGCAGTGATTTCACAGCGTGTCACGGTGATATCCGGTGCAGTGACTCTGTAACCAGTGATAGCTTTCCTCGGTGCAGGCAGAATGCTGCCAACTCGAGAGCAATCGGCTTCACTTTCACTCGGCTGATCTTTAAATTTCCTTCCCCCCCCCCCCCAAAGGCTTCAGGATGCAGCTTCGGCTTCCTTCCGGTCGTGTGCTGCACTCTTTGGCACCTGATCGTGAACTACCGGTGTGCGGAAACTTGATGATTTCTTGAATGCATTTCTTTAGGAGGTTCCAATGCACAACACCGCAAAAGTTCAATCGAACTGTTTATATAATGAATGTTTTTTGCCTCCCCCTTGAGGGCACCGGCCTGACCCAAGGTATGTGCGTGGAAACCCCCACAGAGCCTTATGTTCTGAACTAAATGAATTCTCGTTTTAATTATAATTTTACAATTATTTATATATAACTAAGAAATATAATGCTTATCATAACGACTATAAGTTATATATGAACACGTTCAGCTCTTGACATGAGATAAATACAGTCGAAGGACATTCAAGTGTTTTCTACCTTTGTAAACTAAGAACGAAAAAAGATATTTAGCGTTCATGATTTTCAGGATTTCCCGTTGGAAGCTGTTCACGTTGGTCCACGATGCGACTTTTGAAAATTCTTAAAATATCCATCAATCCATGCTGTGGTGAAGCTAAGCCATACGATTTTGTTGGAAATTGTCTCAGTATTTGTTTTATTAGCAGATTTCCTTAATCAAGCTATTCATGTTAGAAACACAACGCGAATTTTGAAAAATTTGAACACATCTAAACCGTACCTAATTGGAGGAGCTAAAAATAATATGAACCTATATATCTATTTGACTAATCGTGCCCATTTATCCATAATTTTTAAAATAATAAAATCAAATTAGGTATTTAAGCTCCTTTTTGAATATCGTTTGATGGGTTCATTTTTGGCTGAAATCAGTCGAGGGGGAGAGGAAATTATAATGTCCTCAGAGTTAAATTTAAAGAAGTGCACCTTCGTTTTAAGTTGTAAAATGTTGAAGATACCTTGTATATGTTTGGCTCTTGAAGAGTAGTTTAATTATGATTATAAATATAGTAATTTCTATGAAGCTGATGAATTGCCATTTTAACCTTGATGCGATATGTGATTTGAAGTGAGAAAGAAAACGTGCACTTTGCCGATGGTATATGGCGATTTATATAGTCATTGGGAGGAATTTGTGTTTATGGATTAGGAAGAAGTAATTGAGTAGTTGCTGGTGGCATACATTTGCATCTAGTCAAAGTGTGACTGTAATCACTCTGAGGCAGGATGAAGAGTGCTTCTGCAGATGTGGAAGACCTCTTGGGAAGGGCGATGTTCCCGCGGGAGAAGAGGCGATGTCACGTCCTTCATCCCTACACTTCTCAAGCACATGGTATACTTCCCTTGCCCACCGCCAATACGCTCATCTTCTGTTACACTATCTTCCCTCCGCTCCAATGGCCAATAGCAAATTTTTCAATCTTCGCAAATAATCCAGTTTTGCCTCTCTCATTTATCTCAGGTCTTCAAATTATCTCTATTTAAGTTTATCGGCCTTTTGACTTTACTCTATCTAACATACACCTTTCTACAAAGAAATTTTTAATATTGATGACCTGAGATGTATTTACAAAAAAATCTTTCGATTTTAACAATTTTTAGTTCAAGGGAACAAAATAAAAAATCTAACTGTCCCAGCCAGGACTCGAACCTGGATCTCCTACTATCCGAACCGGTGCATTTTCCATCCACTGTCTTGACAATGACAATTCCTCCGAGCATAAGACGATATATTCGGTTTTTTTTCGGGGGTTAGACTCTCGACACTAGTGCGGGGAATTTAATAACCGGACCATGGAAAATGCACCGGCCCGGATAGCAGTAGATCCAGGTTCGAGTCCTGGCTAGGACAGTTAGATTTTTATTCTGTTCACTTGAACTAAAAATTGTTAAAATTCACGTGGGATTAAGTAACACAAAAAAATAATATTTATAAACTTAAAACTCTTTCGATTCGTTCAATTCCTGTATGACTTGGTGAATCTGATCAGACCGAAGCTGGATTATGGATGTATGGCGCCCCTGGAATTCCCCGGATGCTTGACTCTGTACTCCATGCTTGGGCTAAGAATGACTACGGGAGACCTTCGCTCCAGTACAGCCCAGAGTCTCCTCCTAGGTGACGGAGAACTGTCTCCAGACAGGAGAGAAATGCTTACTACGAAATATGACTTAAATAGTTCGAGTTCAATTTATAATAGGAATGCAATCGATATTAAAATTCAAGACCAGCCAGAAGAAAAATGTTATTTTTTTTAAATAACAAGCCTACGAGTTTTACACTTCGAGCTATTGAAGACGAATACCCTTAGGTTAAGAAGTTTATTTTTTCTGGCTAGACTATTCCTTCAGATGAAAGAAGAATGAAGGAAGCTTGTGGTGAACTTGCTCTATTAAGAAGAAGGAGCGGATAATTGGTATGTAACATATGTAAATTACCTATAGGAAGAAAACTGGAATTATTTGGAATATTATACAGAAATACATACAGGTCACTATTTGAATTCCCTTATTAGCAACTCTGGGCTAATGTTTACAAACATGAGGGAAGATCTTCTTCGGGCACACCTTGAAATTTTTTTTATGGCCAGGTCATTGAAGACCTAAGCAAAAAGAAAATTTTCATGAGTTTTAATAATGTAAATTATGTCATTGAGTCATAGTGACGTCACAAAATATATAAATGTTTTGTGCAATGAGTCTTGTTTTTCTACTCCCATTTCCATTGAAATATCGAATTCGGTATCTTTAAGTAAAAAATCACTGATGCTAAAGCAAACATATGTAAACTCAACTCTCATCACTTATATTTTGGAGAACGTTATTTTAAGCTTCTCCAGAATATGTTCGAAGAGCACTGAAGAAATGTTTCAAATACCTTGTCATGAATATGTTGATTTCCTTCAAGTGAGGTGCCAATTAATGAGTGAGAAGCTGTTAAGAGATGTCGGTATAGGGAGACTGATGCTTTAGATCTGGGCAAAAACAGAAAATACTGATTTTTTTTTTTACCACCTAATGAAAAGTAGTACAAACACATATTGAATTTACGTTGTTTTTGTTATTCTATGATACGAATATCTAAAAAAAACAGTCAGACAGTCAGATTATCTATGATTGTCTTGCATGTTTTGCCATTCATTACGTGAGTTTATCAATTCCATTTATTGTAAACGCCTACTGCTCATATACAATTGTCATAGCGTTCTCTCTGCTGCTGCCCGTAGAAATTCGTCACAAAGACGCAGGAGTTGCGTGATGTAGTGCTCTCCAGCTGGATGTCTCAGGTATCCTGGATGAGCAATGGAAGGAGTTGAGGGGGCAGGCATTCCCTCACGTCTGAAACCGCGACATTTTAGCTCTCGTCGTCGATGGTTGTGTTCAACACTGATACGTGCTAGCGGCTATAACCCCCCCCCCCCCTCATCTCACAGGCGAAAATATTCTATATTTGCGCATAAAAATTGCAATTTTTATAAATTTAAAATAAAGTCTTGTTTAAAAAAAAAATGATAACACTTAAATGAGAAAAACTAAAATTCAAAAAAGTTCCTTCCAGTTTTTTTTTTTTTTTTAAATAAAATAAAGAAATTGGGAGTAGCTCCCATCCGTTTGTGTCTCACATACATGACGCTGCGGGTTCAAATCCCACCCATCTTTTATTTAAAAATGAAAGCTTGTCCCGAGCCATGGGTGATTATTTACGGTATCATATTTCATAATTGATAGAATATTATTTATTTTAAATTATTATANATATATATATTTCTTTTTTCTCATGACAGTAACTGCCATAAGAAAGTTTGATTTGTACATACCATAGAAATATTGTATGCAATGTATAGTATATAATTAAATTAGTAGATTATAATTTACAATTACCAAAAAATTAATAATTAAGCAGAAAATGACTAACAACGAAAAAGCAAAAGAACAAGAAAAGGAGAATTGTAACATTATATTAAATGAAAAAAAAAAAGAACTTAGAAAAAAATTAAAAATATGAACAAGAAAAGAAAGAAAAACTATACAAGAATAAATATACGGTTTCAATTATGTATATTGTCAACTCAATGTGATAATTTTATTATCAGTATCTTTCATTTATGTGATTGATTTTTTCAAGAGAGATATTCAGAAATATTTGGAATTCTGGTAGTAATTTCAGTAAGGAAATTTTTAATTCTGTAAGTAGTGTGCAGTCGTGTATTAAATGTTGGTATGTCTGTTTGTGTGTAAAGTCACAAGCGCAGTAAGGAGAATCTTTATATTTAAATCTGTAAAAATAACTATTAACTGTACCATGTCCTGTAATAGCTTCAGTTAGGTACAAGCCTGCACAATGCTTACTACAAGTATATATATATTTGTGTGTGTGTGTGTGTGTGTGTGTGTGTGTGTGTGTGTACATATACATATATATATAATTAAAAACATTGTGTTTACTAGTTTATATTCATATATGAAACAAAATGGTGCGTCTGGAAAGTGGGAGAAAACTTCAAGTCGTTTAGTGATAAAATGAGGGAAGTTAGTTGAGGGTGGGAAGATATAGGCCTAGGGGCCGGTGGACAGGAGCGGGGGCGGCGACAGGGGGTGTTTGGGGTCATTCACCCTGGGTTCGATAGCGAGCTATACATCAGCCCTCGGGCCTTCTTCTGCCATCGCCTTCTGATGTCTCTGTCGACGGGAGGGCAGAGAGAAATCCCCAGCCGGGCAAGCGAGCTCCTAGGAGACTGCCCTGATTCTACAGTGGGAGTCCTGGGAGTTATGTGTGTGTTTTTCATGCAGGAGATATATTGCGGCATAGTGCTGGCCACATATCATTTATATGGCCACTTGGTACTTCCATGTTTGTAAATAAAATAAACCAGAACATATTTGTTATTATGAAATGAAGGTATATATGACAATAATTATTTCTCAGACAATTTATTTCATTTGAAACGAAAAGCTTGTAATAAGAAATATGTGGACTTATTTTTTCTTGTTTAATAGCTCTATAAATACTTCATCTCTTCTTAAACCAATGTAAAAAAATGTTTTAAAATGTATTTAAAAAAATCAACTCGTTTTCATCTTCATATTTACCATATATCAGCTAAACTTCCGAAACTAAGAAATGAAGCTCAAAATCAATAGGAATGATTTAGACATTTTTAATTTGTTAAATCATGCAGAAAATATCGTTGAAAATTTACATAGTGAAGGCTTTTATTTCTGGATAAAATCTTCCCTTAGTGGGACTCGAATCCCGTCTTGAAAGGCCCGAATGTATCGCTTCGGCTAACCCAGTTCTCCCATTCCAATTTGAAAAGAAAAGTTCTTGCTCTGTAATATTTTATTCCAGGTTAAATTTTTAGCATATTTTTATATTTCAGACCTTTTAGAATGTTTTATGTTAAGCTGATACTCTTATTATTGCTGATTACGGGGGAAAACTATTTAATGATAATGTACATTAAAATTTGTTTTTTTAAAAGATTAAAGTCGTCTAAAGATGTTAAAAAATATTTTAATATACTATTTAAGTTTGCGGGTTCCGACACACAAAATAGTTCTTATAGGAGTTGAAAATTTAAATTCTGAGTAATCTAAATAATATGAAACAGTCTGATAAATGTACCGATGTCATTTGTGCCTCTCACTCTTAAAATTTCTCTTAGAGCATTGTTTATAAGTGAAATTTGTTTGTTTGATTATTTCCTTTAAAGGCGTGACAAGCCATTAATATTTCTCGGATAGAAACCATCAATATCACCTACAGATATTCTCATAATAACTATATATATATATTCTCTTGTAAATAATGTTGTGTGCTCATATGGATAGATGCCAGTATACTTCCCGTAAGAAATATATCATCTACTATTTTAGCAAGCACTTTCCGCCTTTGGAAAGCTGAAGATTTAACAAATACAAATACTCTTCAAGAGCAGATTTTAATGAGAGGCACTATGGCTATAAAGAAATATAGAAAAACATATTTTTATCAAGAAATAAATATAAAATAAACAAATGAAATTTGTCGAATCATTTTCAATTGAACTACCCACTTACATGGTTATCATGCCTTCTATTTGTGAAACAATTATTAAATAAACTTTAAAAAAATGTTCGTAAGGCTCAATAAACTCAAGCATTCTTAGTAAACCTGATTTTACTTTGTAGTAGGTTTCGCGTTAGAAAATCAAGCTATTCACGTTTGTCCCTTGAAGTGACTTCTAAAAAATGACTACTGACCTTCACTGATCCTACTTGAAGAAGCTATAAATATGGTTAGATAAATTATTATATTTCTTCTTCTTCTTCTTTCTCTCCTTCGTGCTGTTAAACGTGGAGTATCTTCTTCTGTCCCTATTTACAGTGAATCAGTTATACTCCAGACGGGTAATTAGCCCAGTGCTAGAGACTCCGTATCCTAGGGACAACAGCCCCCCCCCCTTTAAATTATTATAAGTTTGTATAAATAAATANAAACCCCCCCTGGGAAAGGGTGGTAGGACTATACCCCTAGAGCTCTCCGTCCAAGGAAGGTGACTTCCACAGACAGATTCCCCATCCGACACCCGGGGTACTCGCTCCCTATTGGGCAAGTTCCTTCGAGAGCATATATTATATACTGTATATATTTACACAGAGATCATTTTCGGTTGAAATCAAACGAGAGGGACAGAGGGAGAAAGGAAAGAGAAGAAGAAGGGGTTGAGAAAGACCCTTAATTTATAATGTTAATTTCTAATATTAGATGATTTTATATGGGGTTCGGTCAAGGTAAATCCAAAAAAATACAAATTTTAAAAAATACACCTTTTTTAGATTTGTATTTTTTTGGATTTACCTTGACCGAACCCCCACTGAAATCATCTAATAATAATATCTACGGTCAAAAACTCTCCTTTTGTAATATCTAATGTTGTAATATCTCCGTTTTTATATAAGCTATAAAATGTGTATTGAACGTGATAGGTTAAAATATAATTTTTAATGTTTGATATTATATAAAATATTTTACAAAAGCTCTTGCTAAGGAGAAATTTACTATGACGACTGTGCGCTTCCCCCACTCCTCTTCTCTTCCCCAGTCAGTTTAGAGTTAATCGTAGTGTGGCTCATTACGCTCATTGTTCTATATGAATTTTAAACGAAATTTAGTCATTTACTCTTATTTATATCTATATTTAATGAAATATAAGAAATCTGCTTAGATTATGCACTTCCTGATGAGGCCTTGTTATTGTTTTTTGTACTCCACTTATCTGTTAAAACATTTTTTAATAAGCATAATCATGCTCTAAAATTTGAACAGACAGTGTACTTCTGTGACAATGTGTCGTAAAAAAAAAAAAAATTTTTCTTCAAAATTTGCATTTTTTTATTATTCGCCGACGTTCGGATCAATTCGTTAGTCACCTTTAAGGCTATTAAAAAATGTTAAAAATTTGTGAAGAAAGTTAGAAAGAATAGTACTGCCAGTACAGAGAAATATTGACAGGAAAATATTAAGCTACAAGTAGGCAAAAAAATCCTAGATCAATGTATTTATAAATAAATATAAAAAACATCTTACTACAAAAAAGATTTATATCACTCTTGAGATAAACTATCAAGAGTTTCTTGAAGATACGTCACTGGAAAAAAAAAAGGTATCCATAATGTATACCATTCCAAAAGAATGCTTCATCTTTATTTGAAATCCATTCATCGAGCCATTTTCGTACGTTTTCGAAATTGTTGAAGTGTTGCCAATGAGTGTCCCATCGATGAGAAGAGGTGATAATCAGAAGGCGCCAGGTCAGGTGAATACGGCGGGTGGGGTAGGAGTTCCCAACCAAGCGAAGAAATCGTTTCCTTAGTCAATCTGGCTGAATGTAACGGAATAATTAATACGAAATGTTTGTAGCAAACTTAAAGAGATATATGTGTGCACATGAAAATTCGTAACATAGTGCACTCAGACTTACAAGAGCTTAAGAGAACCAAGTCATATATCACACAGACGTTAAAAAAAAAAAAAAAAAAAAAAAAAAATATCAGGACACACTTACGTTCAAAAATCAACTACAAGAACAATCCAGTTATAAATATAATTGATAAAATTTGTGTTAGAGCGATAGTTAGTTTTAATTACAGAGTTTTTAAAAAACGCTTTTAAATCCAAAATTTTACATCAGAAATTAAAACGGACATAATAAGTGAAGAAGGTCTGCTGAAATTTTTCAAATTTTGCATTATTATCATGAAAGCTATCAATAGCTCGTTTTCTCTACGGAAAATCAGCTAAAACAATTATTCGTCTAAGTGGTCAACAGTGTTCAACTTCAAAATATATTTTTATTGCTTTACATACCCATTTTTTTCACGATTTCTGAACATTACTTATAATTTTTTTTTTAATTTTAATCAATGGGCGCGGTGTTTTGGGTATTAAAGTATTGGACTCCTGAGTCGAAGGTTGTTGAGCTAAGATTTTTTCTAATGATTCTGTTTGTAATGACTCAGAACATTTCTGGTGCGCTTCTAGGGAACAGGGATGAAGAAATGAAATAAACTTCATTAAATGGGAAAAAATCAGGTGACCCTAATGGTGTGCTTCCTCTAGAGTGTGACGTGGATCGAAAATAAATACATCTTACCATGTATTTTCCTCCTGGGCCTATATTGCAGTATTGGTTAAGATAAATAAATGACCATGAATGTTGGTAGGTTTTTAATAGTTTGTTGAAAGCAAAACCACTGAAGCAGGATCTGTGAATGAGGACTTGAAAGTTCATTTAGAATTACACTTAGTTACTGTAAAGTTTTTCTATGAACGGAGATAATTTGGTGAAAGTAAAACAGCTCTTATTTACTGAAAGCAAAAACTATCAAAGACAAACGATTCTGTAGAGGTTTATTAGGTAAGTTATAACCTCAGTTATAACCTTCATCAAGCAGAGAATGTAATTACCCGAGAAAATATCGCGTAGTCCAAACGTTCATGCATCATATGGTCACTAGATTATATCATAGGAAGAAGGGAAATCTGGGTCAGGAATAGAGGAATTTCCCGTCATTTGTGTTTATCCATTCTTATCACGAAACTTCTATTTATTTATTTTCTATTATTTAAGTAGTTCACTCATACTTTAAGTTCGTGATAAGCCGGTACTTAAGCTCGTCATTGCGCACCTCCCGCCATGGCGTGCAGGAGCAACCCCGTTTGCGGAAGTTCGCAGGGATTCATTCAGTAGAGCTAGCCGTATGCTCGTTCTAGATCTACCAATGGTGAATCCTAAGACTACTTCATCAGCAGATTTCCCTCAGAGAAGTGGAGTTATTCACTTTGATACCATGACGCGACCTATGGAAAATTAAAAAAATTAATAAAAAAAAAATTGAACAGATCTTCTCCGATCCTGAGATAATAAAATATTATCCATTAAAAATTGTATATATATATATCTAAGCAGAAGTACCTTGTTTCATTAAATTTTTTTTATGTAACCTTTATTTATATAAATAAAATAAAAACATTTTGTAATTTGATAACAATGTATAATAGAAAATAAAGACATTAATGAAAGTCACATGAGGAGAGGAGGTGACCAGTGTCACCACTCTCAATGTGTCACCACCCTCAAGTTAAATATTAGAAGAGAACAATAAATGCAAAATATATGACCAGTAATGTTTGCTCTAGGTTGGTTGGGAATGTAGATTTGAGAATTACTCACCCATCCTAGTTAAATCCGTGTAATTTTTTTATTAATAAGCCTTTTCATTCATTATGAAAAAATAAACGTGAGAAAAACTTTTTTTTGTTTTATCAAATTTTTGTTAAATAAAAATTAAGATATTATGATTATAAAACTTACTATTTAACTCTAAACCTCTTATTTCCCGAATCCTATTTCTACCTAGATTTAATTCCTTTTGTGGAGTACAATGAAAAGCCTAAATACAAAATTTGGTTCATGGACGGGAACGGGGCATCTGTTAAAATTTAAAGAAAAGGTATATAATGGAATTTTATAATGTAATTCCTGGCTCCTATCTGACCTATATTTCATGTTGAGTTAGCTTCTCCTACAACTTAACACTGACAAGAACGTTCGAAATTAATTCAGCATAGTTTAATTCTTACATTATCTTGAAGAGGCGTCCCATGTCTAATTTCATTATTTTTTTCCATTTAAAAATATTTAAATATTTATAAACGGAAAAAATTTAAAATCAGAATCATGAAAATGTTTCTCGTTGATTAATAAGGCATGCCAAACCTATATGAATGATGGTTTCCCTGCATTCATATAGTTTCGATTAGAATTGTTGTGGCTCTCATGTGGCCAAATGTTAAATTTAACAAAATAAAACTCATTACAAGTAAATTTATAATAAGGGAGGTATAGAATTATAATAAAGAGGAATGCGAATTTATGCTTTAATTTTTTAAGGAGGCTCAAAGACCCAGTTTTTTTTTTTTTTTTTTTTTTTTTACAGAACAGCATAATTCATTTATTTGACTGTATGCTGAATCATATTACACAAATTTTTGCAAATTAAAATTGTAATTTTCATTCTCGATAAACTTGTCAGTAACCACTCATAACAAATAATTTTTAAATAAAATTTTTGAGAAAGAAACAAAAGAAGGAACTTTCGCGGAAGATTTTGAAATAAGGACCTGTCTTTCAAGGCCGCGATTGCGCTACCAACTTCGCCCCCGGATGTCGTACCCCCCAAAGAGACACCAGCGAGAAAGTAGAATGAGCTCTGCTTGGGTAAGACCTCGTGTGACGCAGGTTGGGTACTCACGCCCTGCACCTGAAAACCCGGGTTCGATACCTGCCCAGAGGATTCATCAGTTATTTTTCTATAGTAAACCGCCAAGGGTTTAAGGTGAACAGGACATACGTTTTTCTCAGTGTGCTTAGCTCTGATGATGGGATCATGGTCCTGAAAGTGCTAACCAAAAATCAATAAAAAGTATATTGTGAGGAGAAATGGATTTTGTTTCAGCACCTTTATAGAAATCCTTGCGCTTCCCAAACACATACAGCTATTCATGTTTTTTGCGAGATGCAACTTCTGAAAAAATTTCTCTTAGACTCTACTTATCCTCTTTACTAATGCGATAGGTGGTAACCGTTGGATCCATTAGTTAATGACACTTCATTATTGGGGTGTTTAGAAAAGAACCAAATGATAAGACCATCAGTATCTTCATACTGATAAAAATACGAAAGGACATCAGAGTAAAATATAATTTTCGAACATTAATATTATTTTCTATAAACTTTATTTATCTGTAACAACTGGCCAGTCTAGAACCAGCCCTTGCAATCTTAGCCCAAACTCTCATAGCAAGGGGAATCCGGGATGTACAGTCAAATACGTCATCAATGAAATTTTGGAAACTTGGTGTACTCAGTGAACTATTATTATTAAATGTTCTATTGCTGAAGTCCGTTCAAACCATTGTTAGGTTTCTCAAACAAATCTTATTTCATACTACACATTGCATTATTTTTATTTACATAACTCCTGTTTTGTTTTTTGCTATTTGCACATAGATCCTGTTAGAGTAATATCTATTCATACTATCATATGCCCAGGCTTTGCTTACGAATTCTTACAACTTTTTATTTTCATTGCGTCAGTTTGGTTATGTACCAATTTTACAATATATCTCAGGTTCCAACAAGTTTATTTTGCAGGTTTTTTCTAAGGAAATTTGTATTTGCCGCCAAATTTCAATAGATCTTTCCTGTTTAATAGAAAATAAAAATATGGTTCTTTCAAAATTGTACATATACATATATATTTTTGTGAGTGTTTTCACTCACTCTGAACCCTCACTTAAAAAAAAAAAAAACTTTTCTAAGTTTGGCGAACCGTTGGAAAAGTTCGTCAATGGCTGAAATCGGTCGAGGTGAAGGAGGGGTAAAAAAAAAATTAAGACCAAAATTTATAACCCTAATATCTTTGTTTTTATTTGAGTTATGAAAAACTTTATGAAGTACAGATAACACAACAAACTCATACTAAAGTAATAATTTCTACGGTCAAACTCTCCATTTGAAAACTGTTCATGAATGAATCTTCCTTGTTTTTTACTCAACCCCTCGATCATCATATACTAGTTGCAGCTTTTAGCAGATTTTCCTAGAAGCTAGAAAAAGGGGTCACGTGAAGATCAATTGAAAAAGCACGCCTACTCACATACATATGCACAAATAAATCAAAACCAAATTTAAAAGGTACACAAGTAGAGATTGTTCAGTCGAGACAAAATTAAAAAGGCACAAACATTCACATGCGGACACACAGTCATATTGAATAGTCAATGTTCAGGCTATTTCGTCATAATAGCCATTCATGAATAAACCATTCCCGGGTTCGTAATATCTTTACTTTTTCATTCTAGAAAAAGACAAACGAGAATAATTAATTTTCTCCAAACCCTATTGAAATAAACAGTTTATTATAATTCACTAAAATTATGAATGCATACATACAAATAACTGAACGAAATGACGAAATTATACTTAAAAACATTCATATGAAACAAATTACGGGATCGGTGCAGGTTAAGGGCGACTTCACCCTTTCCGATTCACCCTCCTAGGGTTGCCTATGGCCTCCTAACTGAGGCGTGCAGGATGGCGATGTGTTGACTGGTGGGAGACCATACCTCCTTGATGTCTGTCCTTCGCGTTTATCGATTTGATAAATCACCAGTCAAACATTTCTCTTGCTCTTGGCCTATTTACCCCCGCCATTTGTTAATTCTTATTACAGCCTATCATGAAATTGTACAAAATTTGAACCAGAATGAAGGATTAAAGAATAATCTTGGCCATATGTAACAAAATATCACAACATATACTTATAGTAACATAACTATAAATATGAACAATATATATGTATATACAATTTTTTATAAGTACAATGGACAATAGTTGATTCGAAATATTAGTTTATGCTATTCCATAAACACCTTTTAATACATTTTAGGATAAATGTAAAACTTCTCTTCTAAAAATTCATGTTTATTTTTGGACACAAATTTACATTATAGTTTTAATTTTCACTGATAAGTTAAGTTGCATTTAATACAACTAACTGCTAACTGAAATTTAAGAAGTGATTCTACACAAGTTTTAAGTAAACCTCAATTCTTAACTATGCAATTTTCTTGATTTTGTTCGTTACTATGTTTGAATAATGTTTTTGAAACTGAATGTAAATTTCTCTATAAATTAAATTCGTTTTACATCTGTAGAGTCTCTATAATATCTAGAAATGGAATTTCGAATGCCAGGTTCATAGGTAATTTTAAATAATGAAGTTAGATATATCATGAATGTTTATTTTTTACAATCAACCTATAGATCTGCACTGAGTTTCATTACACTTAAATTAATTTGCATCTTATGGGGTGTTGGGAAAATTTCTTCATCGAATCTCATGTATTAATTTAGATTCCTAGGATTGGTTTATTACACTTAGGTCCATGCAATTTATAAAAAAAACTGTTTCTCTTTGTTACAGAAATATTGTGAGAATAAGAAACAATTTACAGCATATCTAGAAGTGTTATATGTGACATCTTGACCCAGGCATTCATGAGTGCGTGGGAAACGCCCTGGTATTTAGGTCACAAGAGTCCTTGGGCAATTCATCGGGTGTTATCATTTACATTTGTAATTATTGTACTATTACTTTCACTTATCCAAATGGCCATTGCCACATGTCTATTAATGTGGTAATTTTCTTTCAAGCTAATGTTGGAATCAGTTTTCAAAAGAATTAGTCTTTCGTGGAGCATCCACATAAGAAAAAAAAAAACATTTTCGTCCAATGGTTGAAATGTATTTACTTGTGTTAGAACAAAATGAAAATAGAAGCGTTAGTGTATTGTGTATGTTAAACTTTGTGTTTATAATAGATATATGCATTGGAAAATACAGTATTTATTCTAGAATATTAGCTGAATAAATTAATTAATTTACCTACATGATGATTTATATATTTATTTATAGGTGTGGGTGTATAAATGTCTGAAACGATCTTAAGAATTGGGTAGAAACGCCTACAATATATTTTCATAATGTTCTCTAAATCCCAATTCGAAGTAGCGGTCACGTTAGCTTGATTTCCATTAGTTAAAAGTTTGCCAATATAACCTTTACTCTAATAAACAGAACACCCAATTGCACTAATTATGATAAGAATTATATATATAAGGTTTATCATTATCACTAGTAATGCTCGATGGATTTCTTTAAGGATGGTGTGTTCACCTCGGATGCACCTTCTCTTTATTAAAGCCTATTTATATAGATATAAATATGTTATCGAAATAATGATAAAAGATAAGAAAATAATCACTAAACAAAATCCACCTCAGCATTTAATTAGCGCCACTAGCTGTATTCTGCTATATGTGAGTAGTTGCTCATGTGCTATTCTAGATATTTTAAGCTATATAAATAAATTTCATTTTGGTCTATCCGTAATCTCTCCCCTCCAGGGATAATTTATTTTAAAATGAAGGAGGGAGAGGAAATCTCATGGTAAATTATTAAATATTTTATTAAATTGTAAATAACTTAAAAATTTTTTTCCTATTAAAGCAAGTTATATTTGTTTCGTAAGAAAAATGATATAAACAATTAATAATAAAAAATCAATAATATGATTATAAAATTATTATTATTTAAATAATAAAATATTAACATATTGAAATCAATTTAAACTTTCTCTAGAAATCCCCTTTGGTCAATTTGTGCGTTTAAAGAAGTTTCTAACGGAATTTGTGCTTTCTAAGTAAATCTTTACGAATTTAGAGCTGGAATATAAATATACTCAAATTTCTAAATAAGTTTCTTTATACTAAAAATAAAGACGCAGGAGAACATACACAATTTCTTTATCTCAATATTGTTTTGAAGCTGAAAATGTTTATGTAGAAATGATCCATACAATATGTATGGTATATTTACTTATAGATGAATTATTTACCATTAAATGGAAATGTATTAAGAACCTGATTCTGTTAGTTTTAAGAATATTTATGTCACATATTTTTATCAGCACATTAATCAATATATTAATCATTACATTTTAAATTATTGTGATATATTTATTTATGTATTATTACAAAATATTTTTTACAAGTTGATCCTTATCTTATCTGTTTCTTGATATATTGTGCATCAATAACATGTGAACACTGTATTATCTTGGCAAATAAAAATAAAAAACCTTCCTTCTTCTTTCACCAGGAAAAGACCATGGAATCCGTAAAATGAAATAAGTTTTTACTAAGATTCCGCATTATAGCACGATTACTGATCATTTGTGAAAAATGCTTGCAGAAAAATATCTTTCTATAGCGAATAGTTCCACAATAATCAGACGTCCCATAGAAGAAGATGGTTTTTATATAATTTATTTTCCTGTGTGTTGCCTGATCATTCTTCAGTCTAAGAATTTGATAGAAATATTCAATATCCTTATAAAAATGTTTTTTTTTCTGGGAGTCATGATTCTTTGCATTAATTTATTAGGCACAAGACGAAACTATTTGGGAGTTTTTTTTCGAACTTTCTAGGGATATTGGCATATGTTTTACGGTAATTCATATATTGCCATTGGCGGTTGGGATAGTTATTTTAGACAGATGAAATTAATCATTATAGGACTGATAACCTTAAAGATTTTATTCTATTAATTATAATAGGGGGCAATTTTGTCAGTTTTTTAAAATTCCATAGAGCAATTCCAATAAATGAAAATAGAAAAAAAAGTATCTTTAACTTTAAAATAAAGTGAACGCTTAACTTAAAATTAAATTTAAATGTAAGAAAATATTTAATGAATATTTAGGATCTTTCACTTTTTTTCTATCTTGATGTTCTTTTTTTTATGAAAAATGTCCTTTCTTGAGAGTTTTAGTAAAGTTTGGTGTTTTTGAAATGAATGGCCAGTGGGGTTGGAAGGGGCGGAGGCGAAATGATTCCATTTATCCCTACGGCTTGCCAAATCGAGATGGAAATACAAATTCAAAACCATAGTGAATATTAATTTTAAAAAATTGAAACAGAAAAATTTAATAACACATATAAAATAATCCACTGTGATAAAATAATTTAAAATAGCTAGTTTACATATCTCCTTGTCAGTTTCAGAGTTTGTGTGTGATTTGTGAATGAATGGATATTAGAGAATGTATGCTTGTACTTAAAAGTAAAAAAAAAATTATGCAAAACAAAAAAGAACCAAGATTGATGAAAATGTTACAAATTCCCTCATTCAACACTATTTATGAACAAACAGCTGGTTAAATATCTTTCTAAATAATGTTACATTCCCTTAAAGTGTGTTTGTAAGTGATTTAATGCCCACAATTTTCAGAATTAAAAAAATAAGTTCGATATTTTGAAACAAAAAATAATTATAGAACCCTAGAGCACTAAATATATAGAATTTAATAGATATTGCACATAATTTTTACTTAAAATGCATATAAAAACATGTTTCACTATTTAATTATGAACTTGAGCGGCTCTAATCTATAAAATCTAGAAACTGAATTCACACTAAGGACTTTGTCTTGGAAGTAGTAAAACTGTCTTGTTTTCGGTTAAAATCATTTGTTTTTGAGGTTGGCAAATCAACCACTAGGGTCATTATTGCCTGACTGCGGGTAAGAAATACAGATTCGTATGTCGCTTAGGGGCGAAGGGGAGAGCACAGGCCAGAAAGAAAAACCCAAACGGCGACGACACCCCCGGCGCCAGCACTGCCGGCGGCACCACCCGGACATCCCTCTTATGATTATCAGATTATTGCGCAAGCTTTAGTAAATTTAGATGGAAGGCTTGGCTGTGGAGTGCGCATGTGCCTGCTCTGCCCTAGGCTTGGTAGACTGCGGTTGGAGCAGGCACATGCGCACTCCACAGCCAAGCCTTCCATCTAAATTTACTTGAGCATGTGCAATAGCCTATCGCTATAGCTCCAAGTCCCAGAAAATCATATAGCTGTAAATTATTTCGTTATTATTAGTTCCATAATAAGAGTAGTGTAACAATTAGTGTAAAATATATTTTTCTGGATTTTATTTTGCTCAAAAATATTTTTCTCCAAAGTTGCAAAACGTAGAAGATATTTTAGAATTGAAAATTGAAGTGTCGAACGCCTCCTGCTGAACTTCCCATCATGTCATTTTTGGCTTTTAAGATTAAAATATTTAAAAGTTTTTTCCAATTGTATATATTTTTTTTTAAATAAATCTTTATTTATTACATTCTGTTATATAATATCTTGTAATTTGATGACTTAAAAAAAATGTACATGTATAAAAATAATATAAATAAAATAAAATAAAGAAAAAATATAATGAAATAAAAATAAAATTAACAATAAATAAATAAATGGTCATCACTGTGCAGGGAGAAGGGGCCCATCGACCCCACTCCCAATAAGTTTAGGCATAAAGGCCCAGGAGGTCGCGAGGCCATCTGCGTTTAGTCGCCGGGGAGGATTGTGGGGATTGGAGTCCGACGACAGGGATTGGGCAAATGGATTGGGATGAAATTGGAGTTTACAATGGAAGAGTTTGAAGCGGGTGGAGATAAGGTCTTAGACAAAAGGAATATTAAAGTCGTGATGAAGGGTAGAGTTGGACACATAATATGGAGCGTTAGCAATTATTCTAAGAATTTTGGACTGAAAGGATTGTATTCGTTGGATATTGGAAGGCTTAGCGGCACCCCAAAGTTAAATAAATGAATTTTAGGAGTGAATCTTCATGGTTTACACTGCAGAAATTAGCCTGGGTTTCGGTAAGGATCAGAAAAATAAAATACTCCAAAATTGTTGGGTAATTATTTTATTATTGCCGACGTTTCGACTTGACTTATATTAAAAAGATATTTAAAATGTAAGCATATATTATTCCGGCTTTTTAAATACATTTTCTTATTTACTTACATATATATCCATCATAAATGACACATAGGAAATCTCCTAGACAACACAGGACCTGCGTAATGATTTTTTTTTTTGCTGATTTAACTCTGAAATATAACATATGCTTGATATACATTTCATTTTATTGGATTATTCATTTCAAGAATTAATTTGTTACAATAGTTTTTAAATTTGTAAAAGTTAGTAAGTGTATTATTAGTCAGAAGTTTATAAAATGAATAAAGTTTGTTATTAATAATTTACTACCTATGGTTAGTAAATAATGCTTTTATATTATATAAAAAAAGGAGGGAAATAATGTATTTAAAGTATTCCAAAATTAAATTTTTCCTCTTTTAAGGTAGTAGCTGAGATTTTTTGGAACTTGGAAAACTCTTAACTTACAACTTGAACTTGGATATTGGCGTCCTGAGTTGAAGGTATCCTGCAGGACTTCCTGCCATGTTCAAGAATTGACTTGGATTTGAGGTAGGTGGATTTCCTCGCGTCCTTCCAGCGAGACAGCCATCTCCACCCAGCGACGGGTGCCCCCAGCCCGAGCGCGACATTGGCCCGGATTCAGGCTATTTGGGTCAGGAGCCTTAGCTAGCTTCCATCTTGTACGCGTACGCCTTCCTCACTCCTCTCGAAATTCCGGTACGCTCGTAAGTTGCTGATATGATACGCCGGCGAGTGGAGGGCGCTCCTCGTTAATGCAGATTTGCCTCAAGGAAGTCAGACTATCCATCTGATGTATTTTGGCACCATTTTCGAATAATATCTTCGCGGCTTCACTGAAAATCCATAAGATATATATATATATATATATATATATATATATATATA
>KZ807247.1:488658-512008 GCA_000696205.2 Oncopeltus fasciatus
TATATATATTCTGAATATTTCTGTTCTATGTATTATTGATGAAGAATGGAAGATATTTTATGAATATTATTTTTTGTGGTATTTAATCCCACGTAAATTTTAACAATTAGACTTTCGACACTAGTGCGGGGAATATAATAACTTAACAGACTTGTCTCGGAAGCATAAATGGAAAATGCACCGGCCCGGATAGCAGGATATCCAGGTTCGAGTCCTGGCTGGGACAGTTAGATTTCTTATTCTGTTCCCTTGCACTAAAAATTGTTAATGGAAGATATTCTTCAAAAATGATATGTATATACATACTTATATACTTATGTAAGTGAGTGTGTGTCACTATAATATACCTGTTAAGCTACAGCATCCGTAATTTTTAAATTTAAGAAAGCAATTTCATTACTTGAACTTTTCACTGAAACATTTATTTGAGTTTATTAATTGTTGAATAATGCAAGAGAGACCCTCTCGGTTTGAGTAGAACCAAATTGAAAAAATGTTTTAATATATTTTTTCTTTTTATAAAAATTCAGCGTATAAATGCAACTATGAAAACTTATTTTTCTGTAAAATTTGTATTTTTAATGAAAGTATTTAAGATATTTAGGACCGTCTTCTCCTTCTGTTCAGCCTGCCCTGAAGCCAGCGTTAGTCATCTCACCTGCACCGTCATTTCCCAATTACCTTTACTAATGCCCATCTTTTAAATAACTTGTTAATTTTGTTGAGTTGATTACAACTCGAACTGCATTACGAGGACCTACTAATCGCAGTTAAATTTCATTCTGCTTTATAGTAGACAGACTGAATACAGACAGTGACAGTGAACACATGTATTCGGCCAGAAGATGGACAATGTCCGAAAGCGCTCGCCAACAGAAGTTGCTTTGCAGAAACCAATGAAGACGGATAATAGAAGGTATGATAGTTCTATATTTATTGGTAGTGAAAATAACCTTTTAGATTATTATAGTAGACAGTTAGTGCAAGTAAATCGCCTTCGCGAGTTGCAACGACTACAAAAGCCATCGATAATGGAAAATTTACAAAGCAGTTATTTATGTATATACTGTGAAATGAGTCTTGATTAAAATCCAACTATTCATATTCGAGAGAAATTAAAAATATAGACAGTTCAAATTCTTGAAATTATTGCTCAATAGAACTCCAGGTTCCACAATTTTCATTAAAGGAAAAAAAAAATAAAAAAATAAGAATAACTTGACTTTATCTAATGCATCGTCCTCCGACGTCCTTACTCCTTCCTTACTCCTCGTAAGAAATAGCTGTAATTGTGATAAAAGATGGAGTTAGAAGAAAAAGGGATATAAAACTGCAAAAAAAAAATCGTTAATTTGTCATCATTGACATTTTATGAAATATAATTATTAAAACAATATGCATAAAACTAGAAAATTAACTGTTTTGATTCAATAACATTCTTTATAAACGCTTTAGGGAAGACATTTAACAAAGTTTAAATTAAAAATGAAATAGTTTAAAATTAAGTTAAAAAGTTGCGCATTCTGCAGTAAAAAAAAATCATAAACAATGAACTTAATTTCCTAAACCATTTTTATTTTTATTAGTGCCTTAAAGTTCTGAAAATATGTGCCTTATCACTTTACTACGATTTATCAAACTGGTCTATCTAAATTTTTAAATATTTATAAAACTTTATGATAAATCGTTAATATATAAAACACTTAAGATTTGGAATGCGTAACTTCTTAACATTTATTATGTAAAATATTTGTATGCAAAGTTTATGAAACTTATCTTCCATTCATGACCGGCCCAGACTCATCCTCTGCGACCTCCGCATCCATCTTCTCCTGAGAGAATGTTAGAGATTTACTTTACATTATTTACTTACTTAGATTTTACTTAGATTTACTTAGATTTACTTACCAACAGACACAACAAATCGGTATAGCTTATGCAGCTCTCTACGTGACGGCCTTTTATTTCCGCATCGGGATGAATTAGAATTTTAAATTTAAGTCAACACCAGTGCACTGGAATCCTCAGGCGATTTCAAAATAGGTGATGATTTGTATTTACTATTTCATTATTTTATGTTTCCAGAAATTTGGTCAAGTATAGTTATGTATAAAGGCATATATAAAAAAAATTAATATTTATAAAAGGGCTTGAATAATAGTGATAACTTTCAAATTTTACATGTACACTTCCCGAATAACTTGTAGTTAACTTCCATTATAAATTCTTCAATATTTCAAAAATATAGTTTATAAAACATTTAATTTTCCCTATCGAAGAATGCTATCCAAGAAAAGTAATGATTTTATTATTAGAGGATTTTAAATGGGTTTCGGTCAAGGTAGATCCAAAAAATAAAGTAAAATAAAAAAAATACAAAGAAATTTTTTTTTAGGAATTAATCAAGTTATCAAGAAGAAAAGTAATGGTGAGAGTCAAGAGGAAAAGAGAAGGAGTGAGGAAAGAAGCTCCAGCATAGCAGTCAACAATGCGTTTGGCCCGCATGAAATCTTTACCAAGATAGTCAGAGTACCAGCGAAGCCGAGGAGGAATCACTGCCAGTTGGGTTGTGGCATCCTGGAATATCAGGTCAGCGTACGGTGGCCGAGATGAAAACATGGCAAAGCTGTAAGATATAATTTTAATATAATAAGAGAGCATTGTGCAAATATCAAAGCAACATCAAAATTAGAATTAAAAGAAGAAAAAATGTGTACATGAAAACAAGTTTAAAATCATAATTTCTTTCCAGAATATTCACTACAAGATTAGTGTAGGGCTAGGTAACCAAATATTACTATATATCACACAGATTTTTAGGCAAGAAGGAAGAATTCGCTTTAATATCAGATGGAAAATTTTATTATTTTATTCATTATATATACTGAAGTAATTTCAGGTGCCCACTAAGGGGATTTGAGAATGTAAAACTTTTTATAAAATGCTCTTGGTTTTACCTATTTATTTATTTTCAAGGACTTAAGATGTAGGTAGCCAAACAAATAACTAAACTATGACTGCTAATTTGCTAACTTCTGGCTTATGTAATAGTTACACAATAATGGATTCAAAATGGTAGCCAATATAAGAAGCTGATCTATTGATTCCCTNATATATTTATATGTACCATCTATAGGTCACAATTCTCGGTGTTTTTTAAAATGTATTTTTGAAAGTTATGGGGAACGGTGGACGGTCATTTTTCTTTCTGTTCTTGTGCTTTTAAAAGAGGATTGCTAAGTGCTCGTAGGGAACATATGAATTTGACTTCAGCCGAGGCCTCAGATTTTAATTCAAAAAACTCTCCTAGCTATATTCTTAAATATATTTTTTATTATGAGTCTGTAGTTTTACAACTTAAACATTAAAGTATTTCATTCCAAATCCCTATCAGCTACAGAAAAATTTCAAAACACTGAATGACGAAGATATTAATGACTTAAAAATTTTGAATTCCTTTAACCCTCATTTAATATCAAGTAATAACAAGTGGAGACAATGTTTTGTAAAATTTGGTTCCTCTACATTAAAAAGAGTAGGCTCTGATCAACCAGCCTAATTTCAAACTTATATTCTTAAACACCTTCCTAATATATTTTGGTAATAAAAATGTTATAGAATATAGAAGCTATAAAATTAAATTCTCATTTATTAGGTTTTATGTTTTTTTTTTTTTGGAATATTTTCTTACCCCATTCTTAATAAAGAAATTAGGGAATTTTACATTTTAATATTTTTATAAATCTATTTCCCTTTCAAAAGATTCCAGCTATTGCCAGATTTTCTGAATGGTTTGTAAAAATAAATCGAAAGATGGAATTATTGTTCAATCAGAAACAAATGAGTACACACAAACACACTTGTTATGTAGTTTTGAAAAGGCTTTATTTTGCTTCTTCCGCTCGATCAATGTATTACCGATGAAGCAACGACGAAAAAAAAAAAAGTCGCATTATAAAATATAACATGATTTCCTTGGGAAGAATCTGCTGAAACCATGACTTTGGAGAAGGTGGCATTCCTGGAGATGGTCTAGACAGTTCTTCCCAGAGGTATAGCGCACAGCGGTGGGCCGATACTGGTTTTAGCGCGTATCCGGGAGACGCTCGTCAATGTGAGACAGGCGATTACACTATAGCGCTGACTAACTGATATTGACCCACATATCCTCAAGAATCCGGGCCAATGTCGACACGACCTCCCAAGTCATACCCAAGGCCCAACTCTGACACTCCGGATTCAAACTATAACCACATTTGTCTGACTTATAGCAATTTTATTTTCCTATCACTATAAAAACTCACATAGTTCCATTTAAATTTATTATCAGATTCTGGGAACGTTCTAAACGTAGAAATCCCGTCCGTTTTGCAATAGCGTTTGTCAATGACCAAGGATAAATGACTTATATTATCAATAAAACCGAAATGAGTAAAGAAAGATAATGCCCTGTGCCGACCTAAGAAAAATGAAGGATTGAGGTGCTCAACCCTTTAATTAATTATTTGATTCCCTATTGTGTGCATCTTAAATAAAAAAAAGAAGAAAAATAACTCTTAAAACATGATTTTTATATGTATTTTGTTCAACTCACTTCTTCTTAACCCTAGTATAAACGATGATATTGACAATTATTCAAATTGTTGTACCTTGAAATAATTTTCCCCACGTGAAATTTTAACCCAAAACGGGAAATTTATCCAAAAATAAAGTGAAAATAAAAATCTCAGAAAACGGATTAAAAAAAATTAACAGTCGGACTTAATCTCGAATTCACATTTAAAATACCTTTCTTATATACATTTTTTATATATATTTACCGTTTCTTTTTCCGGGTTGGACCGTGTCAAGTTGTTGGTAGTTGCCGAGCTTTCGCACATCATGTGATGGCTTCTTCAGGTGAACATTTGAATGCCTACTTGAACANGGCTTCAAAACTCAATAATAATTAATTAATAAATAAACATATCATTTACGGTGATACAGCTAATAATGATCTAAAAGAATGAAGTACATTTAGTGTACCTTGAAGGTAAGAGCAGAAGTGAAAAAGTTTTAATCGCCTTACTAACGAAAAATAAAATCCCAAACTTGCATTGGGAAAAAATTAATTCATAAAATGATTCAACATATTTTAAAAAAATAAAATGATTTATAAATGCATTTTTTAAGTTGAGAATTTTAATACAGTTCATTAGAACACACAGCGATTTGAACGAAGCGTATTTTTCTCTGCAGAGAAACAAAATCAAAAATCCAATATTCTAAAATCATAGTAAAATATATGTGTGTGTGCATATATGGTATATGCATGTGTGTGTTTGTGTGTGTGTGTGTATTATATATTGGTGTTTGGTTATATTTTTTTTACAATAGTGTAATCTCTAAGTTGATTACCGTATAAAATATTACAATAGGTAAATAATTCAACTATTTTCGTGATAATTAATAATTAATGTTAATAATATAAAATTGATTCTCAGAGTCCATCATTTAAGTCAGTTTTTTTTTAAATCACTATAAAGGAGTCTTAAACAGGCAAAGTGGATTCAGATTAATGATGCTGATTTAAGAAGACGGCAAACAATAGTTTCTAAAAGAGATCATTAATAGAATTGAGAGTGTCTATATAGGAATCATTCGCTTAATACAACAAAAGCTCACTTCAGTGCAATCAAGTAAACTTCTTATATTCAATACATTTCTCAAATGAGCTTGTATTACCAGAAAAGTCTTCACGGAAAAGGTGCGTAAACTAAGAAGATTTTCAATGTTGCACGTTAAAGACAGACAGGTTAAACCAATTTCGTCCTTTATGCATTTGCCGTTAATTTATTTTCTTTCTACCATGGGAGCAGAAAAGATAAGCTCAATAAGGATTATACCTAAGCAAACCGAAAGAAGAAGAAGATGACACTCAAGCCCCAATTATATTCCTAAATATCATATATACAATTGATTTCTCTTAAATATAGTAGAGCAAAACATTGGAGAATTACGCCTTTCATTATTTTTTAAATTATTTTCATAAATGCTAATATAATTAACGTTATCCAATTTTGGTTGTAATCCTTAAATCAGACTCTTTACTACATATCAGCAATTAATGTAATGATAAGGAAACATTCGGAAAGAATCAAAAATATTGAATAAGTGGAGTGTAAAAAGAAAGACTCACTCCATTTTATTTCCATTGTTTAAGATAAATCAATTATCACAAAAATTTTGCGGAAAGTCAGAAATTGAATAATTAAATGATCATGCACTTGCATTCTTTTTTTTCTTTTTTTTTGACTTTCCTCTTATTCACATCCCTCCCTCAATGATTTTCAGTTAAACAACTAATTGCGCAGTGATTGAAGAGGTTTATAATTTGGTTGTTTTATTAGAAAAATTTCGGACACAAGTATAATTTAAGATATATATACAGTATAAACATACATCAGGGAAAAATTGAAATCCACTATGAAGAAGATTATTTAAGCTTTCTACATATAAGGCCTTACAAAGAAAATGTAATTAGTATTAGTAACTTACTGGTCTCTGGGATCAAAGCAATCTTGATTTTGTACCCGTACCTGTAAAAAAATATATAAATGTATAATATATATTTGCAAGATTATGATATTATCCCCTTTCGAGTAAAAATTGAGAAAACAATTCAAGAAATCTCAAAAATAAACGATTTATTCTAGGCTTGTCTTGATATATAAAATTCATGACCTAGTAACCTCGTTATTTTGCGTAAATTTCAAAACTAGCCTCCCCTGAAGAAAGAGACAACAGCCTTGACAAATAAAATTACCGCCTAGAAATAATTCCAGTCATTCTTTTTTCTTTTTATTCTTGTTTCTATCTTTCCGAAAAACTCAGAGCAAACAAATAAAAACGTAAAATTTAATTCTTGAAGGTCCCGAGACCGTGACGTACGCCCTCAGGAATACGCACGCGACCCCTACGAGCCACTAACAACAAATAATGGCACGTCTGAACCAAGGGGGCGACCTCTCCCCTAATGAATGGTGGACATAAATTTATTTTTTTTTTACGAACTTTCATCAATTTATTTATACAATAAAACACTTAGTAAATTATATATTATTATTTTAAGGCAGAGCCATTTATATAACAGCCTTTAAAAGTTTTTACTTAGTAGAGTAAAGTAAATATTAAAAATTAGAGTGGAACGTTCATCGCATTATTTACGCTTCATGGTCCACAGAACCCATTTTTGCTAATTTCGCCTTCATGTGCATACTTATTCATATTAATTTTCTTCTGGAAACTTGTATACTTTTCAGAGCTTTGACGAGATTGAATAATAAACAAACTTGGGGAGAACAAACGTTATATATTTGACGGAATAAATCGGACCAGGCAGACAGGTACTTCAGTGGATGGCATTAAAAATAGTATACAGTTTAATTTTTTTTTGTCAGCAATTGATTTTTACGGTATAAACTTAATAAATCAAAATAATTAATAAAAATCAAAAGAGTTAATGAGAAATATTAATTAAAACATTAATTTGAATGGTATTCGAACCACGATCACTTTCTCACACACACTATTTATATATATATTTCCTTCGTTAAAGGAATTACAATAAAATGGAAACATATATATGAACATACACAGGCACTTGTCTAGACTTGATAATGAAGATGCTATTAAACATTTTTTTAAATACTAAAATCAGGAGTTATCTATAGCTTACGATAAAACTATGAGCGTCATATATGATTAAAATAAAAGTTAATAGTTACTCTTATATGATTTATTGATTATTATTGATTTATTGTTGCAAAGCTTGGCATTGTCCAATGATAACTTACTACAGACAAGGGAACGCAATGATAAATAGAACTAACATTGTCCGTTTATAAACACAGGAAACCCTTCAAAATGTACCAATTGAGATTTTAAAAAATAAACTGAACAAACTAAGTATTTAGTAATCCGAATAATCTCAGCCAATCACAGACTAACGCCTTTCTAGATTGATCGATTATCGATAAGAAAGTAATAAACTAAACTCAAGGAAGACTATCAAGCTAAAAAACAATTATTATGTTAGCATCAAAAAGAAACCACTTGATTCCATACCAAATGTGACAATATGTTACGCTTGAGAATAATGATGGCGCGGGGAAAAAATAATAATATAATGGGTCAAACAGAAACTATAAATTCTTTAAGATTTTTTCGCATTTCTCTCGTATGTTGGCTTCATTACAAACCATCATAATCCGTGAACATGAATAATTAAGGGATCTGCTCAACTTGAAAAACTTCGTTAATGAATATCTCTCATAACACGGTTCTTACTTTTAAACGTTAATCTAATTAATTAATATTATTTTCATTTATTTATTATTTATTTTTTTCATTTCGGTCTTCCAATAGGTTTACTTATCGTCCGATTCTGCCACTGAGCTTTTATTCATCATTCACAAAAAGAAGCTCAAATATAGAAATTGTTAGTTTTATTTCATTTCTATTATAGGTCTTACTTTACTCTTTAACAGCACGTGAAGGTACATGGATAGGATTTCAAATAGAAAATATTTTCAGCTTCAAAACCGATGAAGTATTTAAAAACCATTTATTAAACATTTCCATTCAAATTTGTAAATAGCTTCATTTTTATTCCGTAATAATTTAAATACATTATTACTCTTCTATGAGAAATAAATTTTACCCAGAAGTAAAAGTTCCTAAGTATAACCTAAATTCCTAAGTATAATGTTAGTTCATAAGTATAACCTTAAGTATAATTTCTTATATATAATAAGAATATCCAGAAACAAGACTTCGGATACAAGTAAAATT
Source organism: Oncopeltus fasciatus (assembly GCA_000696205.2). NCBI lineage: Eukaryota > Metazoa > Arthropoda > Insecta > Hemiptera > Lygaeidae > Oncopeltus > Oncopeltus fasciatus. Next base: position 497,491 of record KZ807247.1, read on the forward strand.
GGCTTTCTTTCTGAACGGACACGCTCTGATTTGGCTTTCTGAATCCTGTTTTAAAAGGATTAATACATTTCTTAAAACTGTGGCAGACCCAAAGAATTGAAAATATTGGCAGAAAGAATAATGTAAATAATTTATGCGTTATCCTCTCTTTCAACCAGTTAGGGTCGTGGAGGGAGGGGCTATCTACAGGTTGCCACTCCATTCTAAACACCCATGGCTCAGGAAAAGCTTCTATTTATAAATAAAATTTGACCCGTACGGATTTTCTGGGCTACCCTGGAACCCCTGAGAATATTCTTAAGAACTGAAACTTGCTTTTCATGATGGATTCATGAAAAAGAATTATTTATTCAATGAAGCCGTTCCATCTTCAAATTCAATAAATCAATTATTCAATCTTATCGAGGCTGCGATCCAAATTTTATGATAATCGCTTAAAATGTAATGAATACATTGAAAATTGCAATATTTGTTTTATAAGAAAATTGGAAATACATGGATTAAAAATAGATGGAATAAATTTTGAAAATCTTAATATTGAAGTTAGAACATCTGTTGCACCTAAATTTAGGTACGAGAATTATCATTATTTGAGCAAGATATATGATTTATCCATCTTTTGAATCTTTAGTTAATTACAAAACTCAAAGGACTGCACTGAGTTGGCCTATTCCGACCCTTAATTATTTAGTGAATAATATATTCTACTTATTTAGATATTAAATATATTTATCCATAATATTAAACATATTTATCCGTAAGGCGCTGGCAATCCTCATATTAAAATCTTAGCATGAATCAATAAATTTTAGGTATGTAGGTTATTTCGTTTATTTTAAATTATTTGTTCATTAGTTCGACATTCAAGGGATTATCTTTTCAATATGTTTATTATTTCACTTGTTCATTAAAGTAACAAAAATTATATTTGTAAAACAATTTCTAATTCTGCAAATTTCACAATACTTTTTATTCCATTATGAATATAACCTCTCTAATAGTGTTTCTCTATATCTCCTACAATCAATTATCTTTTTTTTTTTTATGAATGGCGTAAAATTTAGAAAGTAAAATAACAATTCTTGTACTTTTCGCACATTTTCTCCAAAGGTGATTCCAGCTGAATATATATAATTCAATAGAAAAAAAAATTAAAGGTAATACAGATCTACTTTATATATATATGTATACAGTCTTTCTTCCCTCCTCACTGACGAAGGACGAGAGATCCCAGAAAATTTTACTCTTTGTGACTTTTTATAAATATTATTTTTTTGTGGTATTTAATTCCACGTAAATTTTACTAATTTTTTTTTTTAGTGCAGAGGAACAGAATAAAAATCTAAATCTGCGATTTTTTATTTTTTTGTACACTGCACTCTATATCCCCCCTGTTCTTGATTACAGTATCATAGCCGCGATTGTTTCATTTTATACATGTACTATATATATATATATATATATATATATATATATATATATATATATATATATATATATATTGTTTGATGGGTCTTATCCGATGTAGGTTCGATGAAGATCTATTAAAATTTTCATAATGTTTACATGTAAAAAATCCATACCTGAACTAAGAAATTTGTTCAGATCCACTTTTTCAGTCAAGAATTTTATCCAGCATCAAGACAGGATTTTCCTCCGCCAATTTTCGAATTATTTTCCAAATCATGGTAGACTTTCGCTTTTGGCGAAAAGCCGAGCGGCTTCATGTCTGAGTGCGGCCGAGAGAAAGCGAGCGTGGGGGGGAGCCTGACCCACTTCCCTCCCTACAATATGTCGGCCAATGTCAGCGTCCTTTGCACAACACGTAGGCCGCTTCATTAGGCACGAGACACCCATCACCGGTCCAGAGGAGTGGGGGAGGTCGGTTGACGGGGTGGGGGGTGTCTGGGCGTAATTGAGCATTCATCGAGGGGGGGGTACGGGTTTTGACATTCCCCGATGGGGTTTTCGGATCCAGTGAACCATCTCACTAGAGAACTTGAGATGAGGTTGCACCAAAGAGTGGTATAATACCACATAGTGGAGTTCCCGCTAACGGTGGGGAGACATTTAACAATGCGAGCCAAAGAAATCCCCTCCATTTCAACCTCGAATAGTCATCTCTCCAAGAGTTGTCCCACTACTGAATCTCTCCGTGTTAGTCTAGGTCCACATCAGTTGCAAAGTAGTTCGAACTTAATTCCTACTAGATTCAGGATTGATCTCTAATCAAATATATTCAATATTTCTATGACACGGAAAATCAGGTTTTCAAAAAGTGAACCAACTGTATTTCTTTATAATAATCTGTCTTGGGTGGGCACGAACTTGCTAAGCTCTTGTGCTAAGCTTGTAATTTTTTTAATGCACTTGATATATGCAGTAATTAGAATAACTAAAGTCTAATATCTTCTAGAAATATCTATTTTTAAAAACTTTGAAGGTCAAATCATAACACTCCCAAAATAGATCGAAATATAAACCTTAGGAAATTTTATTTTACCAATTATGTTATCTAATTTTTATTTTATGGCGATAAAAAGTTATGACCAATTTTTGAATTTGGATTTCTCTAAATCTTTTCTACTCCTTGACCGACTTTGAAAGTTGACATCACATCCAATGAATAAAAACAAAATTGGTACTTTTCAAGTGTCAGAATTAAACTCATACGTACATATTGTCATTTATTTTCTAAATCTCTAGCTTTTGAAAAAGCTATAATTACTTGAAGGGCAACAATGGTCATAAGCCATCCATAATACATTTTTATCTTTGGTTTTTTTTAAATCTTTATTACAGTAAACGCTGAGATTTATCTGCCTATTTTTTGAGTGACTTTTATTTTTATGAAAGATAAAAATTATGACTTTTAATTTCATTCTTCAATCTTTTTAATATTAAAATTTTTTTTTTGTTTTTGCGTTCCTTCAGAAAAATTAATTACCGGTAATAATTTCGTAATCATTAGGTAAATTGCTATTGAAAAAAAAATAATTTTCCACATATTTCGTTAATACGTAGTATATTTGTATCTATTTCTTTGTTTCGTAGGTGTTTTAAAAGTTGTAACAAACCTGCACGATTATGATTGAAATAGAGCGGGGAGTCAAATTGAAAATTTTTTTATATCTTTGCAATTTCTAACGTTTAAAAAATATCTATATAAGACATTGACAGTAAAATTTAACAAACTTTTATTGAAGTTTTATAGATTTTTTTTTACGACATAGCTTCTTATAGATTTTAAATGTTTTTTTTTTTAGGAAGATGATTCAAAATTAGAAACACAAGAGTACTTCGTCTTAAAAATAAGTAGGGTCGAACGCCGAACACACAAACCCTGTTTTTTCGCATGGCCAAACCTTGTTCTGCCGAATAATTTACCACCTATTCGTAAATAAAATAAATAAGAAGGAATATTTTTTTACACCTTTAATTAAATTAAAAATTGGAAGTTTATTGTATATATGTGACTTCCAATTGACAAACTTATTTTTCCCGCCCAATTTCGGATGTCGTATGAGTGACACATGAAATCGTACTGATACGACCTCTTAGGATAGATTACCACGGTTATGTATCGTTAAGTCCCTCCCTCTCAGGGGTAAGAGATAGGAGACTTGAGAGTTTAGTATTCTATTGCCCCTTAACTCGATCTCATTGCCATTATGATAGTATGCAATTTACTTTCATGAATTGTGAAAGTGCACTATGTCAAAGTCAAGAGATAAAGTTCCTCAGAAGTGCATGCTTTACTATAACATACCTTCTTACCGAAAGGCTGATTGTCAAAGGAAATTGAGAGTTGATTGTAAAAACCTTTGTTAATTTAACTTTATTTGAGAAGTGTAGCGTTCGAATTACATTTTTTTTAGATGATCAGATAAGAGTTATTTGAAAATATCTATCGACACATGTAAAAACCACCAGTTTCCATGACAGATGTGAATCAAACATCCTTGTACCAGTATATAAAGAGAGCTCTATTTCTTAAGGATTGCAACAATGGAAGAGGAAAGAATTATTTTATATACGAGAAAGGTTAAAACCATTCAACCACACACACAAATATATGCATATAATATATATATNGAGAGAGAGAGAGAGAGAGAGAGAGAGAGAGAGAGAGAGAGAGAGAGTGAGTGAGAAATTTTTCTGAAAGATAAGGTAGAGTATTAAACCCCTTAAAATATCTAGTCATCATATATTTTATATATATATATATATATATGTCTGTGTGTGTGTGTGTGTTTGTGATTATTCTTGTCAGGCACAGGTCTTGCGTTTTCGAACTGATTGAAGATGGATTTAGCCATAAGCGAAGAATAGTAATGTGAGGAAAAAAAATATGGATTGGGAACAGTCAATGCAGTGCAATTATACTTTAAAACAAAATTTAGGTACACTAAAGTTTTTTTTACTTTTTTACTCTTGGATGTTAAATACTTTTCGTCCAATTTTAAAGGGTTTTATTGTATAGTATTATATATTAATTTTTAGAATAATACTAAACCTTTATGTAACTACACGGTTAACGAAATTGTACGTATATTTAATTTGAAGGTTTGGGAACGAATATATTAAAATTGATTATTTCTACTATTTTTCTCATTATTATTGCGGCATCTGTTTGGATAAAATAAATATTATTTAACATTCTACTATCTGAAACCATCCCCATCCATCGCGTTATCGAATTGCCTATACCAGAAAGCCCTTTCTTTGCGCTACGCGCCGGCATTTAATCAAATTCAGCCATCAGTGACCCATGACCTGAATGTACTGCTACAGCTAAGTACAAGGAAAAAAAAAAAAATCTTCCCCTATATGCGGCCGACCAGGGTCGCGAGAAAGTGAGCAAAAGGATATCGGCACCCCCCCATCCGTGCAGCAGATCCTACATTCAGCTATGATTGAATACCCCATGGTGGGTGGGTGGTGGGGGGAGGGTTGCGAGCCAATACCTTTCCTTATTGTAACAGTGAATACCCTAAGCGAATTTCTCCACGCCATTACTATATAGAAGTGGGTGAAAGTGATTTTTTTTTTCCGCTTGATTGCTGTGAAAAGTGAACTTTAAAACTGAATCCCAGAGAGCAAACTCTCTTCTATTTTTTTTTTTTTTTTTTTCCTTAGTGAAGAGGAAAAAACATTTAGAAAAGAAACTCTGAACTTTATGATTGGGGAAGGTAGAATCCAAGAGTTGCTTGCACCACGATTCAATGAACAAAAATGTTTTTCTTTAGCTTGTTCAAAATGACCGTGGTTATCACAGAGGATGTGGGATGTGAGTGACGGTCACAGAAAATCTAGACATAAATGCTGACAGTTTGAAAATATTTAATTCCTTATTCAGGGACTAAATTTCAACAGAAAATGACCAGTATATAAAAGACCAGTCAAATAGCTGCAATATAAGTATTTATTCAAAATATCTTGCTTACAAGTAGGCAAATATTAAAATTAGTATTATATAAATAGTTTAATTTTTGAAAAATGTTTGCTAAAAATAAAAAATAATGTCCTTTATTTAAAAAAATAACAATTAAATTCAATTAATTAAAACTACATATCAAAGTTGACTGTTTAAATTAATTTTTTATATTGGTATTTTATACAGCGTCATTTTCTGTTAAAATGTAGGCCCCGAATAAGGAATTAAATATTCCGAAACTGTCAGCTAGTCTGTTTTAGACTCGTGTTTTTTTTTTTTAGTTCTATGGCCGAAACCCACATTTCATATCATGTGTATTTAAAAAAAAAACTTTGTCTTGTTTAATAACTTAGGCAAATAATTTTTAAGTTACTGCAGTAGACCAAAATTTACCCAATTTAAGAAAAAAATATAAAGCAAAGCTTTGCTACAGCTTGGTTATACTAGCTGCGTATAAGCGGTTATTCGGCCTCTTCGAATAATAGCATGTTGGTTAGGGCTTACATTTTTATTATACAAACAGAAATATATAATTAGTTACCACAAGCGTCTTTGAGTGCAATAGAAAATATGAGAAGAGTGTATAAAAAAAAAAAAAATACACGGAAGAAAAGCATATAAAACAATTGTTTATACTTTATAATTATATTAAACAAATTTCCTTTCTATATAACAGCTGGCTGGTGAAGATTCTCAATCACAAATGGGTGAAATAATTGAGAAGTGGTCAGTAACCTCCACAGTTCATACATATATTTTTTTCTAAGGAAGAGCGCATTCAAGGTTATTGCATCTTCGTCAGTGCTCTGATGACACAGAAAATTGCCATACAATTAAAGTGTTAAAATAAATAATAATATATAACATATAACAATAAATAGTTGATATCATAATGTACATATTTAAAAGAAACTGTTAAAATTGTTAACTTATTAAATAACAACTCTATAGTCAGTACATTTAAAAAAAATTAATACATAAATGTTCCTATGACCAAAACCCACATCATATGTATTTTTTAAAAACTCTATCTACTTTAATAACCTAAGTAACTAATTTTTAAGTACTACAGTAGATCAAAATTTACTCAATTTAAGAAAAAAATATGAAGCAAAACTTTGCTACAGCTTGGTTATACTAGCTGCGTATAAGCAGTTATTCGGCATCTTTGAATAATAGCATGTTGGTTAGGGCTTACATTTTTGTTACATTTAACTGTACATTTATAAACTTTTTCAAAAGTTTTTCTAAACATTGTCAATTTTACATGTTAAAACTATTCAAAATCTTTCAAAAATCCAACAACTACATTAAATACTAAACAATTTATTTTGTTAATTTATATCTATTCATAAAATTAAATTAAACAAAAAAATGTGTATTATTTACGAATACTTGGGATTACTAAATAGTTTTACTTCAAAAATTAAAGTCTAACCATAATGAATGGTTTTTCTATGTTTGGTCTATCACTGATCCCAAGCTTCTTATTATTCTCGACCGGTCTGGGTTTTTAAGGATCCAGTCCAATAGTTAACAAATAGAAACCTTATGAAAGAGATAGCAGAAGAATAAACGGTTTGATTATTTTTAAATTTGTGGACAAAAGGACGTATAGAGAGAATATAAATATATCTACATTGATATAGTCAAAAATATTTTATTATTAAATGCAATAATTCTCAATATATAGGATTTAGTGCCAAGAGTTTTACATGAGAGGAAAATATATTTAATATATAAGAACTTATGGTTGAAGTAGGTGAGATAGGTGAAAGATATGTGGGGGGGATTGTGGTCCTGCTTCCTGTTGACGTTGGAGGAGGGGTACGCCCTTGCCTTGGCTGTCTCGGCTCAATGTTATAGTTAATTAACAGGGTGAGGTTAGAGATCGCAAGGTTACCCCTGGCCTGTGTGTCACCCTATAGGCGCACAATAGCCCCCCACCACCCCCCGCACACTGGATAAAGCGCTCATTGTCATTGTACAGCGTGGGGCCGTACGCGGATATTGACAAACGCTCGGGAGGAGTAACGTGGAAGTACAGTTAAGAGGCTCTTACATAACACTCCCATCATTCTTAAAAAAAAAAAAAAAAAAAAATGAGAGAAACATAAGTAATAAACATATGTTATTTATCAGGAAGGATTGGTCGGGATTTAGGTCTCGGAATTTTAAGAAATGAAAATTAATTTTTAAACCATAAAGTTGCTATTTTTCAATGCTTAGTAACAAAAGAAACGTTTAATTTCACGTTTTTTGGTTTGCTTTCAAACTCGAAGGATCTAAAGCTGCCCCTTATGTGGTGCTCTTGTTCTCTTGGTCAGAGCTTAGATATTTATATCAGCATAACGTACACTCAATCAGACATTCGGGAACAGGGTTGAATGGGCAGGGTGTTTAGTCCAGCACCAAACCACCCCTAACCTTCTATAACCTGTGATTTTTTTTAGGGCGACTATCCTTCAGATGAGTTTGTCACCCTAAGACTGACGGATCTCATCAATCCGGTTTGGATGAGGGGAGGGGGGTTGTCCTTTTTAATACCTAGAGAAACAGCTGTCATCCTTTAGACTTATAGCGAACCCACGTAGGAAACTTTATAACTAACAGAAAGACAGGAGCAACCGCAATCTTATTCAAGCTCTCTCTCTCTCTCACTCTCTCTCACTCTCTCTCTTTCTCTCTCTCACTTTCCCTCTCTCTCTGTCACTCTCTCTCTCTCTCTCTCTCTCTTCCACCCTCTCTCACTTTCTCTCTTTCTCTCTCCCTCCCTCTCTCTCTCTTTATATATATATGTATGTATATATATGTAGACATTTTAAAGTCTATCATTTAGTCTCTAAGTCATGAGAACAAGCTCAATGGCGACAATCGGAATAATAGCTATGACTTTACTTACAAGTTGTAATTTGTATTTCGATTATTTTATTAATTTAATTTACTTGGAAACAGAATTTAAGTGGTAAAAGGTTAGCAATATTACTGCAAGTTTCTACATAAATGCACACGATTCCTATTTTCCGAGCAACAAGTACCTAGCCGTTATTGGTTCCTTGTTGGAAGGGAATCATTGATTAGTCTAATACAAAATAAAACTATTTCAACGCAAAAACTGACATAATCGCTTAAAATTTAACAGTTGTTGAATGACTTCTTCAATATGATTTTAATATATATTATTTCAAAGTTGACTGTTTAAATTAATTTTTTATATTGGTATTTTATACAGCGTCATTTTCTGTTAAAATGTAGGCCCCGAATAAGGAATTAAATATTCCGAAACTGTCAGCTAGTCTGTTTTAGACTCGTGTTTTTTTTTTTTAGTTCTATGGCCGAAGACCNTTTAAAAAATGTATTTACTTAAAAAATGTTCACAAATAAAATAAAAATGGTTACTCTTTCTCAAAAGGTTAGTCTGAGTAGAGGTGGGGAGGGAGAGAACCACCAGTCTTACAATAATACAAATAGTGAGTTAAAAATACATTTCTAGTATGATCATAAATAATAATAGTAATAAATCTGAATTAAAAGTAAGGACATAGAGCAACTTGTATATTTTAGTACGAGCAAATTTGTCCAAGATTCCCCACATTCTGAACAAACCCTAAGTAAAAAAAGATAAAATATTTGCTTTAACGGAATATCGATTTTTGGCTGATCTTTACCGAAAACTTTTCTAACCATTGAATGTTCCTTTTTTAATTAAATCCAGTCAAATATCTCATCAAATATAAAAAATATATAAAATTAATTAAATACTGATTTGTTTAGGAATCTATAAGGAAAAGTATGTTAAACTATTAGGATTAGGATTAGGATCAGTTTATAGGGCGATCAACATCGTGGTTATTACGCCCTGAGTATTGGGGATTCTCTAGGGTTAATCTGTTGTGTTAATCTATTGATGTTAACTGTAGTTGAGTTGCTCTAACCGCAGGCTGACATGCATTTGGACACTCGCGTCAAGTGTGTTGCGCCAGAGAGCAAGACACCAGTCCGTCCTCGATCCCGGGTAGAAGGTGTGCGTTCAGCTGACACACACACACACTCACCGAGAGGGCTCTCAAGGGAGATAATCGAACCAGTCGTGAGGACCTTGCCTCTGACCTTAGAGGCCTGGCACACTTACGGGGGCCGAGCTGAAGGCCGGAAGGTGAGTGGGGGAATCCCGGCCGATCATGAGGAGGTTTGCCTCCTAATTATAACCTTGCTCTGATATGCTTCCTCGACTGTGATGTCATCCCTCCCCCCCCTACGCATGCAGCTACTTGGAATGCACTGAGCCATTGCAGTATGGCCATGCAGTAGGCAGCATGGGAGAAGAAATAGTGAGTTACAGTTATTAAGATTTCTTCAGTTGAAATCCTACCTCAAACTGCATCATTCCCAGAAATTAAGCATATTTAGTTTGTGAAACTTAAGTTCGCCAGTAAGGTTTCTAAACGACCAAATCGTTAAGGATTATGGGGATAATTAATCATAAAAATAATTCATGAAACGTAAAACGTGCTTTTATTTATATCAACATGAAAACATGGAGAGTGTAACCTCATACAGAACCTCCTTTTTCATCCAACGCAGTGTTGCCATTACAATCCAATACCAAAATACTTTATTTAATAAATCATTGTTAATTAACACAAATGAGCCTTTTATCCTGAGACAAGCACTTTCTGTTCACTGAAGCTAGGACAAAATTCAGAAAATAATTAAGAAGGGCAATTAATAACCGATGACTTAAAGCACATCTTCCACTCGACCGTATATTTATTAAAACAAAAGTTATGCCTATTTCAGGCGCCATTTTAAACTGATTCAATTTATTTAAGTGTTAGCCTCCCATTCATGTGAGGAGGGGCTATCTACAAGTTGCCATCCCATTCGAGACATCTAAGCTTTTACTAGTAAATAAAGGATTGCCCTGGGCTGGATTCGAACCCGCAGTGCCAAGAAACTCGTACGGATCTCATGAATCTATTATTTAAAAGGTTTACGGTATACACCCTTTGTATGTTAGTACTTCTTTGGCATAGTATTGTTTTGTTTTCCTAAAAATAAATATGCATTAGTTCTTTAGATGGAGAAAATGCATTTTATACATTCACAGGCATAATACTTTTTAATTCCGCTGCAATATTTTTGGTTTTTCTCAAGTTAAAACAGCAGTAAGAGTACCAGTTTGCTCGACTAATTATATCAAAACAAATCTGTAACTATTTTTGGTCAGTATTCAAACTTTCTGAAGTGTGGTGTTCAGTCCCTCGAGTCAGGAATCAAGAGCCATTTTGTCTTGAAGGTGTGTTGTGGAAACCGGATCACATTCCTGTGCACGGAGAGTTTCACGTGAGCTTCTGTAAATATGTACATGTCTATAAATAAGATACACTAATCGATGCGGAGTTATAATCGGATCGGGTTTATAAATACAAATGATGCTGTTGGAACAGCCCACACTCGCATACACCCCCACAGGGCTGTCCCTAAACCTCCTTCTCCGCTTTGCATAGGGAAGTGATTTTATTTGTCCCTTATAATTATAGCCCTGATTCCCGGACACGAACATAAACTGTGATCCACGATAGAAGACGTAATAAACTCTTTAACATTTTGTATTACTTATATCCTCATTGAAACACTATCTGTACTATTCGTTTTGTCGCTCATTTTTAAATATCAAACATCCTTAAATCACATAGAAACGAGAGCTCACAAGTGAGAATATATTTAAATTTATTTTAACAAAAATGAATTATTTCAAGTGTTAAAAGTATTAAGGTTGTCACCTCATACTAAACATCCATGGCTCAAGACTAGCTTCTATTTATAGATAAAAGCTTGCCCTGGGTGGGGTTTGAACCCACTTCGTCGGGATTGCGAGACCTGAACGGATTCCTTTGGCTATCCCGGTACCCCTGTTGAATATATTATATACAAATCAATATTAAAATTGTAAGCAAAACATTTTTAACCCATTTAATTTCAAAGTCACCATTTGTTTCAAATGATATTATTGAATTTGATTTTTTATTGTATAATAAGTGAGTTTTAATTAGTAGGGCTTGAAAATGTTCACTATTTTCCAAATACCATATTTGATTTAGAGTCAGACAATAATTGTTTTGTTCTATATACTTGCCTTATAAAATGAATAAATTTTGTAAGTCTCAAACACCAAAAATAAAAATAAATAATTATTTTAAAATTTAAATATTTTTTACATCCTACTTTTAATATATCTTTTTTTCGGAATAACATATATATTTTTCTGCTATGTTAATAATAAAGAATATATTGACTACCACTAAAAAGTTCTTTTCTTCTTTGTTTCTGGATATTCCTACAGAACTGTCACATAAATATTAGTTGTGGTCTAGAATTCACCTGACTGAACTTTTTTCCTTCAATTTAAAAACATAAATTAAAAATATAATGTGCCAAATGTTCGAAAATTTTGTTTTCATTTTTTATTTTCTGTTTAATAATGAAATATTAACAAATTAAGGTGGCGTGTAAATCTTTCAAAATGACTCAGAAGTGTGAAACAATGCTCGAGAGGTTAACCATGAAAATATTCGAATTAATAATCAATACCTTCAAAATAAATTTCCTTTTATTTTTTTAATTTTTATTTATTTTTATTTTTTTTCAAGCGAGAAGTATTGAGAATATACAAGCACCATCGTGGGTCACGTAACCTTAGGTGGCAATGAGAGCCGGCTCACGATGCTGACGACCTTAGTTGGAATAAATCTTTTTCATGAATCGAGAAAACGTCTCTAGCGCCGGCTAGTCACACACAAGAGCCAAGGCCGAAGAACCGCCCTTCCGACTACCGTATACAGCCTGGGCTTTGTGCGCATGCGCCTTCGCGTCTGCGACCTTCTCCAAGAGGGCGGCTGCTTTTTAAATTATATAAAAATTCTCAATGCGGGCTCAGTCCTCGGAGCGGTTTCCATTCTAACCTATCACGTGAGCCAATTTACCGGATCGGGAGTGGGAATTAAATCGTTATTGGCGTCCTTCAATGTTTTAGACACACATGTGGAATAGACAAGCACACTGCACAAAATACCTGCCTGGCATAACTCCCCTATACTTGCTAAGGGATTATTAATAATTTTCTATGCTTCATGACTGATGGAGATATGAATAATTTATAAAATTGGTTTTTTCTTAAAGGTTTTGAGATTTGATGTATGCTGCTCTTGCTTGCACTTTATTGTTAACTGAATTGATGTCATTCAAAAGAATCACTGGCCACTATCGTATAGTGATTGGCAAAAGTTAACTATATTTTAAAGTAAACAATTTTCTCACTCTATAAAGGCACGTTCAATTATCCATGAAAGGAAATAATTTTCTTACAGTTACTAGTTAATAATAATCATTCACTTTTTGGAAGGAGTAGTAGTTGGTAGAAAAAAATACTATCTACTAGTAAATAATATCAATTATAACTACTAATTAGTTACAATAGTGAAATACAGTTCGAAACTAAATAGATAAATTATCTCCGATTTTCATGCCTTTTGGGATAGAAAATTCATCATTCTCTCTCTCGCTCTCTCTCTCTCTCTCTCTCTCTCTCTCTCACTCTCTCTCTCTCTCTCATCCTCCCTCTCTCCCTCTCACGCCTCCCCCATTTCCCCTCCCTTCCCTTCCTCCCTTTATCTCTCAAGCATCATTTCTTTATCTATTTCTCCCTTAAACATTTCCACTTAGCATCTCACTTTCTCCAAATATAGTGTGAATGTGTATGTCTGTAAGTAGCGTTTGCTCTTTAGGGTCGACCTTTATTTATAAAATGAAAAAAACAAATTTGGAGTTTTTCTCCAAAATTAAAAACATTGTTTGTTTTTTTTCCACAATTGGAAATTAACTTGAACGCATTCCGCTTCACTGACTTTTATTCTCCATTTGCCACACCATTATCTAAAGGTTTTTAGTAGCAGCTTTAAGATAGAGGGGGGGGGATAGAGATAGGATAGCTTTGTCGTCTGCAAATAAAGCTAAGAGGATACTTTGCTCAAATTATGGGTAGGGATGTCAGCATTGTATAAGATGAATAGGATAGGTCCAAGCATACTACCTTGAGGAACTCACACATCCACTTTGTAGAAATCGGAGTAATCTACTCCTTGCCGAACCCTAAAGAAACAGTAAGTATGGATTTCGGTTTAAATTAAACACTTTATCGAATGCTGTAGCACATAATACTCTTGGTGCTCAAGGGAAGAGGAAATGTAGTCTACGAATCAAGTAAAGGGTATAGAAGGGATCAATTGAAGGCATCATTCGTTTTAACAGATTTTTTTTCGAAAGCCTTAGAAGGACAGTAGATTGAAATATTGGAATATTTCCAGAGGAGTGGGAAGGACTTAGTTTGGAGTAAGCAATTTCAGATGTAGGTCAAGAATAGAATTGCCTTCTTGGGAAGATTACGGAGAATTTGACCGGTGATCATATCCGGGTGATTTGCGCTTAGGCAGACGAGAGATTGACCTTGGAAGGCGTTACTGCCTTGAATGGCGAGATAAATCCGAAATTAAACAGAAACTTGTTAATATCTTCGTTATAGTGGATCCTGATGGATTTGAAGGGAGGGCTTAAGACAGCGGAGGGAACCACCCAGTGTTCAGCAACCGTCATCCTGGCGAAATTCGTTCGGAAAGTGGCGGAAGAGTTTCGGAAAAAGAAGATGGACTTTACGATTCTTTATCTAGGCTGATAAGACAAAAAGAGTCACCCGATCTACTTGAGCTAGGGTTTGAGCCCCATCAACCGCTGACTATGCTGACTGGATAGGCAGAAGAGGATTCCTTGAAACGTAATGTGTGAAATGTTGTCATGTATGTAATGTTTTCACTGCAGGGCATAAGTATCACTGCCGAAATGGCAACAGTTACGCAAACCAGGGATAAATAACAGAGTTTAGGATTATTGTTTTTATTGTATTATATAATATTGTTGGATAGAGTAAAATTAAATGAATTGCCATTCATTATTTATCCAATTGCTCTATTTTAACCGTCTTATTACCGAATAGATTTATAATTTATCATTATTTATTTTTATATT
>KZ807247.1:520635-534291 GCA_000696205.2 Oncopeltus fasciatus
TAATTTAATAGTAATTTTAATTTATCTAATTAAGATAAATATAAATGATACCGCAAAAAAAAAACCGCACCTATAATTTAATTTAGTTTTTAAATTTAAATACAGGAAAAAACGAGAGTATAACAAATAGCCGACAAAGTTAGCTCCTTTGAGCTTAAGACGATACATTCTTCTTACTTGGGGGTTTAGACTCGGAGTAAACTGCAGGGAGTTGAAGAGATTATTTAACCTGCCTTGATCGTGTAGGGGTCAGCATACCTATCTCTCTTGCATTTCTTGTATAAAATTTAACGTGCGATTAAATATCCCAAATAAAAGCAGTATTTAAAAAAGCAACCTGTCATATTTTTACCGGAACGCAATAGTCGCCTTACTACAATTAATCATACGGATACGCAATTTTCACACTTTTTTTCACTATATGTTATTGATGGACCAATTATTCACGACAATTCATCAAACTACTTTTTGACATACAGCAATATTAAAAACATTTTTCATGATGAGAAGATAACATGTAAAACTGTCCTTTAAATAATATTTGTTTTGTAATTCCCTTTAGATTTTTTGTGACAGCGATTATATTTTTTTTCGCCGCTACTAAAAAATGGCAAGTGGCTTTGATGCACACTTAAGGACAAACCAAAGACAGCGATTAAAAGGTGTAGAGAGCCGGAGGTGAGCTATTGCGAATCAATCGGCACCGACGGAAAGCATGCCTAGTTACACTGTTAAATAAGCGTCGTTAACACTTTCAGTGCTTGGCCTCACTTTCCTTCTTAGCTGGGGAAATTCACTTCCGCCAGCCACCTGCAGCCACTCTTCAGGACCATAGATGTTTGCCAGCCATACAACCGCTGCTCTATGCCAATGATGAGTCTCTCTAAATTATATAATGATTAACGACAATAACATTCAGATTTTTTTAATTTATTTATTTTTAACTTTTAATGAACCCTTTACATTTGTCTGACATTGCTTATAAATCGGAAGCTATACGGACCTGACCAATTTACTGTATGTTATCTCTGTGCAGTCTTAAATAAATACGGAAGATCATCTCAAAATTATAATGTAATGGAAAGTTGAGACGAAATTATACTAAAACGTTAATGAAGAAATAAAGGTTGAACATAATGAATTAACTAAATAAAGAAATATTGAAAATACAATGAGCCAATTATTATTGAACGAATTGTCATTTGTTGCCTTATTTTCTATAAATTTTTCGTTTAAAAATAATTTGTACCGGTTTAACTGGAAATAAATTTATCCAGATTGCAAATTTATCTGTCAGATTTAAACGATAAAATATTACATTTTACAAATTGTTCGATAAATATTTACTATATTGCACAGTATGTTTTTATTTAATTGACATAAAATGGTGAAGAAATTTATATATTTAACAAATTTAGTTTTATGTTTTGTACTCTTAATGTAACCTAAGTTCATACAATAATTGTATAAATATGTATTAAGCAAACATTTTACAGTATTTTCAGTTATTAAATAGTATATTAAGAAATAGATCAATTAAAATTAATTTAAAACAATTTTCAACGGAAATTTTCAATTTTTATTCATTACAGTTTACGCAATAAAACATCCACCAAATCTTGCATCATTTATTTCGAAAAGACATTAAAAAAAAGGGGACGAATATAACTTTGTATTTTGATGCAGGTTAATTAAAATAATAATTTGACTATAAACTAAATTTATGTTATAATAAATAAACTATAAACTCTTGTAAATATTATAGCTGACAATGTAAAGACTATGGAAAACTTACCTTTGGAGAAGAAATTTCAGACTGTGGACCAGTAGTCAATAATCGTCTGCTAAGCTCACAAAGCTAGTATGCCATCAGAATATTCAGCTTAATTTGAGGTATAGTTAATCATGCACTTCTTATACTGACAAACTGACATAATCTGCGTCATTATAACCAGCAGGCCGGGATCGAACTTTCTGTTATCGATAGCCATAGAGGTATGAACTTGAATTTGAGTGTTATTCCCAGTTGTAAAGGGACACCCTGATCTGTGACGTCACAAGTAAAAACAAACTCTTTTTTTTTTTAGTTTTTTTTTTTTTTCTTTTTTTAAACTAGATAGCTATTTTTAGTAGGCTAAGTAGTTATTTCCTTATTCCTTGTAATAAATTTATTCCCTTCTTTTCTACATAATTTGTTTATTCTTATTATTATTTTCTTGTAATGAGTAGTTGACTCAGTCAGGCAGGAGATTTTGAATTCATCCTAAATAATATTGATATCTTGTATTTTATTTGATTAGGAAAAAGTTTGCTGAATTGCGAAAATCAAATTTTCTAAAATTCTAAAATTGTAACCATGACGGAACGTCCCCCCCCCCTTCTCGTCATCACTCTTATTTCTCCTCCTCTGGAGGAAAATGAAATGCGAGATAAGGAGTTATCAGTGGCGGGAATCAGGGATCGGGCCGGGGTAGCCCTGGACCTCACCTTGCGGGGACGAGGAAGCGGCGACGGCCGTAGAGAATCCGCGAGAGGAAGTCCGTCAGGGCCGCTTCCCGGACTGCATTTCCTACTGCACTCTCACCTTCGCCTGCACTTAAGGTGGAACTGCAGGGGGAATCCTACTGCACACGTCTGGCGCGATCTTCTTACCTGGTAGTAGTAGGCTGGTCTAAAGGCTGTAGAGCCAATCTCCCATACCATACAAAACACCAACAAAAAACGCCATAAAAATAAAGAATGATAAGTCATATATAACCCTTCCAAGCTAGGTAAAACATTTTATTTTACTTATAAATATTAATTTAGTTGTGGTTTATTATCCCACGTAAATTTTAAACAATTAATGAGAGGGAATAAAAAGAAAAATATCTATCTGACCCAGCCAGGACTCGAAGAACCTGAATCTCCTGCTTTTCGGGCCGATATGATTCCATTACACACCGGGACGAGGTAGATAACTTATTAAATTCTCAACACACTAGCGAGAGCCTAACCCACGATAAAGACGAATACATCGTCTCATGCTCGAAGGAGCTGACATTGCTTAGCTATTTATCGACTCTCGTTATTTACTTTTATTAAAATATTATAAATATTAATTTAGTTGTGGTTTATTATCCAACGTAAATTTTTACCAATTAATAAGAGGGAATAGAACAAAAAATGGAATCATATCGGCCCGGGAAGCAAGAGATCCAGGTTTGAGTCCTGGCTGGGACATATAGATTTTTTTTTTATTCTATTCCCTCTCATTAATTGTTTAAAATTTTATTTTACTTCTTCTTCTTTTTTTTTTAAACTTGATTCATTTATTTTTTTTTTTTTTTTTTTTTTTTTTTTTTTTTTTTTTAAAATTTTTTTTTTTTTTTTGCGCACGTCGACTGCTGAGGTCTTTGGCGCTGCATATAATATAATATATTAACTTATTATTATTACTATTAACTAGCACATTGGAAGTTGCACAAGAATTTCTAGAATTTAATCACTACTAAAGTTAAAAAAAAAAAAATTATTTTCCGCAGGACTGTAGAAGTTGCTATTAAAATAACTCTTGGTTTTTAATTTAATTTTAACCATTAACTCGAAATCTTGAAGTCCAAAAAGTCTTAAAATATGTTATATATTTGTACTTCTTGACATAAGGTTTAAGGACAAATATAATTAACAAAAATTCTTAAAACATTTTTTGCTTGATAATTTTGCTTTCTTGGACGCCTCATCGAAACCACACATACCTAAACAATTTAAAAAAGATGAACCTTAAGCTTCAAAAGCTAAATCAAGTGTTGTCTTTATAAAATATGTAATATATTTTATAATCCTAAGAAGGCAAATAAAAACCCAAAATTAGTTGGGTAATAAGTAAGTTTTGAATTATTTTTGACCCTTCACCCTCCATCAATAACCAGAAAACAGAAGAGCATATTTTGAATAATAAGTTACAAATTAGGTAATTATGTCCCACTGGCAAGAGATAAATGCTCTAAAATAGTTTTTGGGGGGCTACAAAATGTGGCTTTTTCTTTATTATAATATACGCATATGCAGGGACTATGTGAGACTCTAAGTTTAAACTAATTTTTATATTTCGCAGTCAGCCTATAGTCTTTTGGAGCACTCAGTTTCGCGCAAAGCAGAATTCGCGAAAGAAGCTTTTCGGAAGTTATTCAAGGAACCGTTAACTCTGTCGAACGGTGTGTATCAGAACTAGACAATAGGGGTGGGGAATGTGTTCTTAGTCGGTTCCGAGACAGACCTCCAACTCTGGCTTTATTAGTGATAACAGGAACTTCCCAAATTACTACTTTCCACTTTTCAGAAGAAATTTATAAATAGCCAGGGTTAGGTTTTACAAAATTCGTGACAATTTTGATTCAAGTACTCCATTTCCTAAAGGGTTATTATTATTTCTACCACCAATGAATATAGAACTCTCATACCTTATATTCTCCGTCTTCCTTGGTTTCTGAACATCTCCCGTTGGCGAGCGCTTTCGGACGACACTGTCCATCTTCTGGCCGAATACATACGTTCACTGTCACGGTCCGTATTCAACTGTGTTTTTCTGTGTGTTAGTTGTGTCAGGTAGCTGTAGGGATCACTTTTGTCGGTGATCAGGTATGTTGCATGCGCGAGTTGAGGGTCATCGTCCATTATTCCAGGTATAAGTTGAGGTAGGGATTATTTGTAATCCCCTTTGTTGAGGTGTCCTAAGTGTTTCGAAAGTTTTTTGTAAATGTGTTTGTTTGCCTATGGATTATGCTGTCTTCTGTCTTTTTTTCCGAAAAAACTTTCGAAACACTTAGGACACCTCAACAAAGGGGATTACAAATAATCCCTACCTCAACTTATACCTGGAATAATGGACGATGACCCTCAACTCGCGCATGCAACATACCTGATCACCGACAAAAGTGATCCCTACAGCTACCTGACACAACTAACACACAGAAAAACACAGTTGAATACGGACCGTGACAGTGAACGTATGTATTCGGCCAGAAGATGGACAGTGTCGTCCGAAAGCGCTCGCCAACGGGAGATGTTCAGAAACCAAGGAAGACGGAGAATATAAGGTATGAGAACTCCATTTCCTGGCTACCGGCGTTGAATAGGCCAGCTTACTAGCTCACCCCCACCGTGCGTGAGGCATGTTGCGCACAGCGCCTGGAATGAAGCAAGAAAAATAAAATATGCAGGGAAATGTCTCACGTTAGCCTCCTTCGGTATTTATAGGTGTTGGAAATTCTGACATTGCAGATATTTTATTGGGCTGCTATAAAAGGCCGAAGGTTAGAAAAAAAAATTTACACTGACAATTCACTATGAATAATTTATTAGCTTACTCGTAGATCACTATGACTAGAATAAATAATACATATTATATCAAGTTCATAAGAACAACATGAACCAACTTGAATGTAAAGATATGTAAATTTTGTTCCAAGTATGTGCACCTAACTCACACATCTGATAATTTTATACTTTTCTTATTATTAATACTTGTCAGTTGAGCTCTATATAAAGAAAATCTATATATAATAGAGAGCAGGTGAATTTTACGCACTTTTTTACGCAATAAGTAAATATGGTAGAAAAAAAAATTGTAAAATATGTATTTGACATAAAAATTCCTTCAATAACGTTAGATAGGCGAACGTTCATAGAAGCGACAAAGCCATAACTCACTCTTGGTTATATGTAACAACAAAGCACTTGTACTATCGATACATTTTTTCTTATATGTATTGAAATTGGCCCGTCTAAAATTTTAAACATTGGGCTACGATAAGCATAATAAGTGTTTGAATCGATTTGACACATCAAATCATTACCATTTGAAAACTACACAATTATTTCAGTATCACAAGTTATATGCATTCTTCATTCTAACAACATACATAAATTCTTCTAGACTGCCACTAAAATAATCCTTCAGATCCTCTTTGTCGTGGTGATGCCACATGGACATCGTCAAATATTCATATTTAAAAAACTATTACCCCATACCCTGACATTTATTACATATGCAGTGACTCAAACATAGACAAAGTTATCCAATGCCCACTTTCTATAATATTAACCCAATGCTGTCAACACTTCTGGAGTGAAATATGTGATATCCAGTTTGCTGAAGAAGAAAGCTTCAGGTTACGATCTCATTACTTCCACAACCCTCTCGAAACATATATGCCTACTTCCCATTAGTTTAAAAATTCTCTTTATTAATTCTCTTTTCCAAACCCTACTCCTTATCCTATCTATAGTATTCACTAAAATCCTACTGAAAATAATAATCTCGGCCCTAGAATTCAATAAAATCATCCCCGTTCATCAGTTGGATTCCGCTCTCATTATTCCACATTACAGAAAGTGTTTCGTGTAGTAGATTGCATCTGATCACTCTTTGAGAAAAATGAGTACTTTCACAGGCCTACAATGGCGTGTAGCACAAAAGCTTTTCATAAAAACTAGAACTTATCTTTCCCAATAATCCGCTCAAAATACAATTAACCTAGCACTCGAAATCCAATAATAAACTATATTTATTGAAGTGATTTTTGAGGGTTCGGCAGGAACCAGACTTCTTCAACTATGGACTTAGGGAAGTGGGAGTTTTACAGGGCAGTGCACTCGGGCCTATATTCTTCATACTTTTAAAATCCTAAATATTGCAGATACTTTCTCTCTCTGCTACTTTTATTAATACAGCCGTTCAATTCCACAGTTGTCATTATTATCGTCCAAGAACACTTGAACTGCAGCATAGCTTCCGGCAAAAAAAAAAGTGCATACATCATTCACAATAACTGAATCACCAGCATCCTCTTCATATAACCTTAAAAAAACAACCTGTTCCTCAGTCCAATATAGTAATATTACTGGATTTCTTCTTCGATTTAATATTAACTTTGGAATAAATATAAAGCAAGACCTAAACGGACAGTTATATTGACAGCTTGAACGGATAAAGAAACTATTAGCTCAAAAGAAACAATCAAAACAACCTCTAAACCTAAAAATCTGGAGCACCACCGAATTCTCTTATACCCACCTATGAAGTCCTAGGCAAATTCTAAATGTTCCTTATTATGTACCAAATTTTAACCATCAAAATGACTTACTTATCGACCACTACAATGATCTCATCCTTATAGGATCTCTTAATTCCAAGAGAAACCCAGAAATCACCAACGCACAAACCTCCTAATCCCATCCTCTATGTCGACTCTAGAACCTGAGATCTAATATATAAAAATAAAAAAAGTTATTTTTTTTTGTGGAAGTAGGGAGCTGCGCCCCTGGCTCCTCCCCCCCTTGACCCATTTATCATACATATACAATGAAGTCATTAAATGATATAGTGTACCATTTAATAATGTATATGTCACTGTATATAATAAATAGAATTTTATAATTATTTTATTTTGGTTGTGGTTTTTTATCCCACGTAAATTATAAATAATTCATGAGAGGGAACAGAATAAAAAAATCTATCTGTCCTCGCCAGGAATCGAACCTGGATCTCCTGCTATCCGGGCCTGGTATGCTGACCGTTGCACCACAAGGACAGCCAGATATCTCACTCAATTCCCTCTTCACTAGCGAGAGCCTAACTTACGAGAAAGACGAGAACTTCGTCTTAAACTCGAAGTAGCTGACATCGTCATACATTTTATCGGCTCTCGTCATTTACTTTATTAAATTTTAATTTTTAAATATTTTATTTTGGTTGTGGTTTTTTATCCCACGTAAATTATAAATAATTTATGAGAGGGAACAGAATAAAAAAATCTATCTGTCCTCGCCAGGAATCGAACCTGGATCTCCTGCTATCCGGGCCTGGTATGCTGACAGAAGAGGGAATTGAGTGAGATATCTGGCTGTCCTTGTGGTGCAACGGTCAGCATACCAGGCCCGGATAGCAGGAGATCCAGGTTCGATTCCTGGCGAGGACAGATAGATTTCTTTATTATGTTCCCTCTCATGAATTATTTAGAATTTTATAATTTATGATTTTTGTGTGAGAAGAATAAAAATCATAAAAGTGATATTGTGATGTCGCTCTGAAACATCTATATAGACTTTAGACCAAATCTTAAAAAAGAAAAATATTCAGTTTCATATTGCCACATAATTAAAACAGAGATGGAATTCACAATTAATATAATGGTAATAAATTCAAAAATAGCTCCACTTACCCTTAGTTTATAGAACTATTGTTTGTTATTGTAAGTTATTATTACATTTCTAATCTCTACTAAAAATTGACAAAAATGTATTTTGCTATGTAATTTTAGCCCAGCATTTATATTATAAGCCAGACCGATTTGGATCATTTCAAAGAAAACATTATTTTCACATTATTCCCAAACAATTTCCCGCTCTTATTGGTAAATCATCAGATTCCACTTAGAATATCCTACTTATTGGTATGTGTAGTGAACCTGTTTGAGCAGAATAAAATGGTTCCCTAAACTAAAATTATACGAAAATAATTTCGTTGAAAATTAATTGATAGAAATATGAGTGAAATCGAATAGCCGTTCGCCCGTCGGGGTAGCTTTTTTGCTAGGGGGAGGGGGTGAACATTTTACTAATTGGGTGAATTAGGAAAACTGGTTTTGGTACTCTCACTCTCTCTGAAACTGTATTCAATTTGGGACTAAAAACGTTTCTTTGAGACTTTATAAAGAAAGAAATAACAGATTTAAACAATATTTGAAAAAACCTTGAGTGAAATCTGGTGAAAACCTCGTGCGACCAGTACATTCCCCAAATGTCCCGAGAAAAGAGTCTTGAAAACTGAGACTAACAGTTAGTGATTTACGAATAATAAACTGGGGTGTTTAAGATAGATTTAAGAAATCAAGATAGAAGAAGAAAATCCCTTATCTTTTGTTTTCTAGATTCTAATTTTCCAAGATATCCCACAACTAAGTCAAGCTATGTAACCTACACGCGACATTTGAACAAAAAACAATATTTCAATTCTTCATTTTTCGACCTTACTTGATCGAAGCTGAAATAAGAAGCTAAAAATATGTTTAAATTGAGATTTTTTTTAACCGTAAATATTATTATTAGATGATTTTTTTGTTAGGGTTCGGTCAAAGTAGGTTTAAAAAAATACAAATTAAAAAAAAAAGGAAATTTTTTTTATATTATACAATTGAGAATACAATAATAATTTACAATATTATAATATAGAATTGCCATAATGTAATGTGATATCAAAAATAGTTTGTCATACTTTTGATATCACATTACATTATGGCAATTTTACTTTACACACACACACACACACGCACACGAGTTGGGGAAAAACTTATACAACATAACACCTGGAAAATATTTAAAAATGTAACTCCCAGTATTTTGTGAGACCTTTTATTTTTGAATTATAGCAACCAGTTCAATCAGAAATTTTCTCAGGGTAAGTGGGGGACCTTCTGTTTATTCCAAATTTAATTATCGCCAGTGTCTTCAAGATATTACGAAAAACAAATATTTTCTTAAATAATTATCTCTATTTATTTTTTTAAATATTTAAAAAGATATTTAGTAATAAAAGAATAAATATCGATTTACACTACTCTTCTAGCATCGGAGGCAGGCTTAGCGATCTTACCTTTCCCTTTCATTGACAAAAAACTGTAAGATAAAATTATACATTAACTTTTATCAATAACCATTTTTAAAAAAATGAGAAATAATTATTAATTTTACAGTCTTTTATCTATTTAAAATATTAGTGTTTAGTTTCAGTTTAATGATTTACTAAGCGTTTAGTCTGGAACCTAAACTAAATGTTATTGCACATCCTAAGTTAAGCTTCGGGGCGCCAGGCTAGCTCAGGGGACCCGTACGAGTCTCGCAGTCCTGGCGCTGCGGGTTCAAATCCCGCCCAGGTCAATCTTTTATTTATAATATAGAAGCTTGTCCTGAGCCATGGGTGTTTAGAATGGGGTGGCAACCTGTAGATAGCCCCTCCCTCCAATGACCCTAAGTTGTTGCGAGGGAGGCTAACACACCAAAACACACCAAAAAAAAAAAAAAAAAAAAAAAAAAAAAAAAAAAAAAAAAAAAAAAAAAAAAAAAAAAAAAGTTAAGCTTCTCTTTGTGGGACATTGATTAATATGGATATTCAAAATATTCAATTAATCCGAAATCATGTGAATTATTATGATGATTCTGGCAGTTCTTACTTTATACAAAGCACTTGGGATTAAAATCTATTATTTTCCTTCCCATCCTACCGCTCTCTTTAGGCAGAAATGAAAGCAGGATTCTAAAGTAAGAAAGAACCACTTGAACTTAATTATATGAGAGCCCTTTGTCTCCTGCATCTTCCAAAAGGATTTCTTAGCAAATTGTCCAGGATACAATATAAAAGAATGATGAGTAATTGGGAAGAGGCAAACCAGTTAAGCAGTCCCAATGCTATAGACGCTTTCATTCTTGAGTGTTTCAAGTTACTTTCTTTTCAAAATTTTGTTCACGCTCCTCATTGGTTAATCCGTCGTTGTTTTTATATCTTTTTGTTCTTTTTCGCCTTAATTTCACTTCGACACAATCCCATTTTTAAATTAACTTCAACTATTACCTTTCTCCCCAGTAGAGCTGGAGTTGGTCCGACAATGGTTCAAGGGGAGGGGGGGGGCGAGGTCTTTCTGGGATTGGAAAACCCCTGAGAAGAAGAACGCCGACTGTCACCGCCCCGCTGAAGAGACCTGTGAAAAGAACGCATCACTCCGACTCCACTTTCACTCTCATCAGGCTCCTGACTCTAGAAAACCCATAGATCCCGAAGATCAAGAGCCGAGAACAATGGGGACCCTTCTCGCCGAGAGCACGCTACCGTTTCCACTTTATTTTCACTGTTCTTCTGGCGAAGTCACGGTTCCTCTGGAGAGTGACTGCATCCACACAACTTAGTCATTCACTGTCGCTCTTACGTGTTTTTACGTCCTCTTTCTCTCTTTCTTTTCCCACAAAAGCGTCTAACTTTGACAAAATTGCATAAGTACAGCATCATTAAATGTAAATAAATTTTCATACCTTCTATTATCCGTCTTCATTGGTTTCTGCAAACCGTCTTCTGTTGGCTTGGTTTTCAGAAACCAATGAAGACGGATAATAGAAGGTATGATAGTTCTATATTCATTGGTGGTGGAAATAACCTTTTAGAGTAAATATACTTTATACGTCAGAGATCTCACAGCTAGAAAACGAAGAAGCTCTTAGCATCTTTTAGATATTTCAGGTCACAGTATACCTGTAGTCCGCTAAAGTTATTTCAGTTCTCCCAAATTCATATACTACCTTAAAAAACTGAAGTCCACGGAGACTTGACCGTACTCTCTCTTTATAGCCTTTCAAGAACACAAGGAGAGAGATGACCCTCATGACACCCTCAGAATAATCGCAAATGCTCTCTATTACATATCCCATTCCTCCCTTTCGATTTGACCTCATTCCTTCCCGCTTCACACTTTTCCACAGTAAACTGTCATACCATACTAATCCACTAGCACAGTCCCTGTCCCCCAACTCCAACCCCGTCGACTCTAACTAAGATGGCCTTTTGACCTCCTGATAACATAGTTCGTAAATAATTTGAGAGTGGTGTCATTGATCACCTACTCTCCTCATGTGATTGAATTTTTTTTTTTTTAATCTTTGTTTTTCGTTGCAACTAAATTACAAAATGTTTTTATTTTAACTAAAAATTTAATAAATAAATAAAAGTATTAAAAATAAGCTTAGGATTTAGTTAGTGAGTTTATATATGTGGTAGAAAGATTAAGAGAAATGTATTCATGTTTGTTTTTTATTTGTTTATGTATTCGCTTCTATTTCAACTAGTTAAGAGTCATGGAGGGAGGGCTATCTACAGTTGGCCATCCTATTCTAAGCATCCGCGGATCAGGACTAGCTTTTACCAATAAATAAAAAATTGCCCTGGGCGACATTTGAATCCGCAACGCCGTGATAAGAGTACACGAAGGACCCAAAAAACTATCCTGTTGACCCATTATTCATGATCGACAAGTTGAAAATGGAATTAATATATTTTATTTTAAATACATATTGCAGTAAATATACTTATAGATAAATGAATTTATTTTTTTCAAATTTTGTTGTTGTAGTTTATTTTTTTAATCTTGTTGTTGTTGTTGTTGTTCCTTTTCTAAAATTTAGTTGATTTTTTCTTTTTTCTTTGTTGTTCTTTTTTCTTATAATTTTGTAGTTTATTTTTCTAATTTTCTTCTATATTCTTATAGGTAAACAAGAAAGGTCATTCACTGCATCTTGGAAGTATAAAAAAATGTTTGAAAGTAAAGGACCCATAAATGTGGAGACAGTACAGACCCCTATAAAGTATTAGTGATAAGCAAACTAAATAATTGATAAGAGCAGAAAAAGAGAGTGAGAGTGAGAGAAATTCAGTAAGAGCAAGAGAAAGAAGGGGGTAGTTACCTCAGCTGAAACGCAGCTTGTTTACCTCGGCTATAATCCGTAAGTTGATGTGATAACATAATTATTTGATTCCCTTGTGTTTACATTTTACTGATTGTTGTTTACAAGTGCACTAGAATGTTGAGCTCTTCGTACCGGCAGGAGGCCAAGGAGCGTTCTGACGTTGAGTTACACTCCTACATCCTTACTGCCACCAGAAAGAGAGATATAACTCTCCCGCCACCGCCGCCACCGCCCCGCGCAGATCTCGGCGCGCTGAACAGACAGTGAAAGCAGAAAGAGCTGGATCTACTCGACTGCCCGGGAAAATCTATGTGTGACTTTTACTTTCGCGCCGCTTGCTTAGGCCTCATCACCGTCACGCTAGCCCGCCATCTTTAATGCTCCTTATTAGCCATATAATATTACTAGAACGGGAACGCGTTCATCGCGGCGGATGGCAATTGCTTTTGTGCGAGGTAGCAATTACCTCACTGCTCTTTAGCATTCATTTTTATATTATTTACCTTCTTTAAAAAAAAATTCCTTTTAAACAATTAGAAAACAAACAGACGCTCTACTAAACCTTATTACGACCAATTGGGACTTACGGAGTAGAAATCCAGGGTAAGCCAAGCCTTCCAACATCCAAAGAACCCAGTTCTTTCAATCCAAAACCCTCAGAATAGTTGCAAATGCTACCTATTACGTATTCAATTCCTGCCGTTACTAACATTTTAATATCCCTTTCGGTCAAACCTCATTTCTTCCCGCTTCACCCTTTTACATAGTAAACTGCCATACCATCCTAATCCACTAGTACAGACCATGTCTTCCAACTCCAACCCCTACAACCCTCCCCGTCGGCTCAAACAAAGATGGCCCCGTGACCTCCTTGGGACATAGACTGTAAATAATTTGAGAGTTGTGACATTGGTCACCTACACTCCTCAAGTGATTGTCATTGAAAGTCGTTTACCTTTCATTGTAATAAAATTAAGAAATGTACTTATTTAACTGAATATAATTAATAAATAAAGGAATAAAAATCCAACAACAAAAACTATTCTGTTCATATTCGAACCTTAATGGCATTTCTGAAAATGTCATTGATTCTTTGCCAATCTATCATAAAACATATTTTTATATAAAATTAATATTTCCTAGAAGAAGCTAATATATATATATATA
>KZ807247.1:534392-549913 GCA_000696205.2 Oncopeltus fasciatus
TTAAAAATCCCCCCCCCCCCCCACTTGACCTCAAGTAAAAAATCAACGAAACTATTTAATTTATAAAATGAGTGAGAAATTTTTTTGAAGGTCTTTACTCCATTTTATAGTTGAATTAATTAATCCAAGCTGTATATGGTTGAATTCCGAAGCTACTGAAGTCGTTAGAAGAATAGTTTAATTACATTTTTTATTTATTTTTTCTAATTCTGTCATCTGTACAACGAAAATGATAGTCAAAAATATATATAGTATATAAATAACAACAATGCAAAATGAAAGGCTATGACAGTAGTTGAATAAAATCGGAGTGGATAAATATATTAAATATCTGAAACATCATGTCAGCCTAAAAATAAAAACAATTTTAAGATATAGCAAGCATAATGTTTAGATTAATGAGACAACTCACATTTTTTTAGTTATAAATAAAACATTTTAGAAGTTACAAAGCAAAATTATATAATTAGGA
Organism: Oncopeltus fasciatus; assembly: GCA_000696205.2. Lineage (NCBI taxonomy): Eukaryota > Metazoa > Arthropoda > Insecta > Hemiptera > Lygaeidae > Oncopeltus > Oncopeltus fasciatus. The sequence continues at coordinate 534,865 of KZ807247.1, forward strand.
ATGGAAATTATGTATTTCCTTAGTTAATTTCCGGGTTGTAATAAATAAAGATTTATTGATTAAAGAAAATACCGTGTTATCCTTTTAAATTTACAACGAAAGGCTCAGTATATATTAAAATTTTGAATATACGATTATTGATTTAAAAAAAATCTTTTATTAATTAATTTATAAAGTTATCTGCATCATAAATTTTAATTTTAAAGTTCACAAGTAGAATTTTTTTTCTTGATGCTACTTTGCATTTTAATATATTGTTAAATGTAATCAGTAATATAGTCTGTTATTGAGCGAAATCGGAATAATAGGAGTGGGGGGATTACCTGCATTGACAAGTGCGTATAGAAATAATCATTTCGCTGCAGCGAGCGTAATATTGAGTTTAGAGCAATGCTACTGAATACATATTTGTTTATTAATAAAAGGCATATTTTAGTAGTTATATAGGCAAATTGAACATATATAAGTGGATATTTACCTGAAACTAATAGTTAACTAAATAACATAGAAATTTCAAATACAAATATCTTTCAATCCCAAAACTTAGGATTTCGCTTAACCTACCTTTTGTGCAACGACTTTGACACGTATAAGAAGATTTCCTATGAGCTACTCATGCTAGTGGTCACAACTTTTGGAAAATTTTAAGAGACCGTCACACTCCTTTTCTACATCAGAGAAGCTAATGAATATATATTTATGCATATTTTTCTTTTTTTTAAAAGACTTCTATAAGCGTCTTAATATAATTAAATCAAATATTTTATATATTATTTTATAATCAAAGCCTTTAAGATTTTTTTAGGAAACTAACTGTTGAATGTATTTACCATTTCATCTTCCGGGTTGGACCGAGTCAAATTGTTCTTATTTGCCGAGCTTTCGCACATCATGTGATGGCTTCTTCAGGGCTGAAAGCTCGGCAAATAAGAACTATTTGACTTTTTAANTAATATAGAATTGCCATAATGTAATGTGATATCAAAAATAGTTTGTCATACTTTTGATATCACATTACATTATGGCAATTTTACTTTACACACACACACACACACGCACACGAGTTGGGGAAAAACTTATACAACATAACACCTGGAAAATATTTAAAAATGTAACTCCCAGTATTTTGTGAGACCTTTTATTTTTGAATTATAGCAACCAGTTCAATCAGAAATTTTCTCAGGGTAAGTGGGGGACCTTCTGTTTATTCCAAATTTAATTATCGCCAGTGTCTTCAAGATATTACGAAAAACAAATATTTTCTTAAATAATTATCTCTATTTATTTTTTTAAATATTTTTTTTATTAAAATTGTTTTATGAATTGATTTTGGTTTAAATCTAATGATGGAGTGGGGGGGGGGGTGGATTAAGAGAAAAACCAAAATTTGTAATATATATATACATTTAATTTGTGTTATAAAACATTATATATGTTGCATAATGTAATAGTTTAAAATATAATTTGCTTTTTAATTTATGTTCTATAACAGTTTTACGAAAAACGTTTATTAATAAAGATAATATAACTATTTTATTGATTAAATACTGCCACACTCTTCCTTCCCGGCCAGTGTGGGTTTAGTAGATTTATCATTAATACACATTGCTCTCTCCGATTTATTAAATGCTTTTCGTCATTTATTTCCATCTTAATGAAATAAAAGGAATAGGCTGATTTTATGTAGCTCCTGCGTGTCAGATTATATCTTCTGCATTATAGCCTTTTTTAATCAGAAACCAGCATAGGAAATCCGCTCATTTCGCACAACACCTCGGCGAGTGTGCGTGGGATTCACATCGCCTTGCACAGGATTCAGGCAATCATCTCCCGCCATATAGCTCGGCTGTTCAGCGGGAATGTCGCAAAAGGCGCGCCAAGTGCTGACTAGACGGCCCCAAACGGGAGACGGCTAGTGGAGGGTGGCCTTGCTGCGGAGACCCCATCCCTCTGATCTTGCCACTACATTCTCTCAGACCCTGATCCATTTCCAAAACGTCCTCGCTCTCACATATCCCAATACACATACATATAATAGCTTCTATCTCAGTGTCACTGTATTTTTTTTTCATTTATCTCCCTAAAAGCCTTTCTTACTGCTAATTACAAGTTTACAAGCTAAAAAATATGCTACGTTGGTTGTCGTTAAATGAGCCCATTAAGAAGATCTGAAAATTATAGGAAGAAAGATTTTAATTAAGGAATACGCATTTATAATTCATATAATAATTGAAAAACTACTATTTCTCTACTAGATTATTTCGTAATCTAAAATGGTCAGAAATGGAGTGTAACTGCTTTTGCCTGTAAAAATAATATTATCCTTTCGTTAATGACGTCGCCGTAACTTATGTAAGATCCTATGGATACCAGATCCTTATGGGCTAGAAGAGCAGATTACAGTGCATGAAAAACTAAACCAAAGAAAAAGAAAGAAAAGACTGGTCCCCCTTTATACTTGAATCAACAAAATTTCTACATCATTCTACATAAATCCTATCGAAAATGGAGAGTTTTTGCCCGAGGAGATTATTTGTCACTAGGATCCCATATTCATGACTGAGAAAAATATACATAGATTTCAGTTATGAATATGGGGTCCTGGTAACACGACGTCCCCTCTCGCCTTCATGATGCCCTGAAGATGGCTTAAAATGTGAGCCGAAACGTTGGCAGATAATTTTTTAAAAATACATTTTTTTTTAAATTTCTTTTTTGGATATACCCTAGCTGATCCCCGATTTACTTATTATTTAATTTACAGTAGTTATTTTTGTTCGTAAAATTACAGAGGGTATACCTCCGGACCCCCTTCCCCTTGTAAACATTTTTGCTGTCAAGTCAGCTTATTGTATATGGAAAAAAAAAATAAAATAAACTAATTTTACATCATATTAAAGAAACAAAATGGCTAACACTTGCGACTACATTAAGGTGTGCAACCTTAAGTTATATCATATTAATTAGTGATTAGTGGTGCACATCACTTTACCATTTTAAAAGACTCACTAAAGAGTACTTCATTCTACACTAGAAATCCTCATCGTCAATTCCCTTGAACGAAGAGCTTCGATCTTCCACGTACCTAAGTACCTTGAATCCTATGTTCGCTTCCTAGAGGATATTTTGCCATGAAAATATGCATTTTTTTGTAAAAAGTTTTTTGTGAGAATGGAAACCTGTAAAATAAATATTTCTTGTATATTGCTTGTAGCTGGACACAAAGAAGAAATACATGATAATTCAAGTATTATCTTAGAAAACAGCCTAATTTATATCTCAATGAGAGAGAAAATGAATTTAATGTAGAATTCTCGCTAAAAAAAATTATTTTGAAATGCGTTAAAGGTTTTTTTTTTATCATACAAATGTTAATCACTGTCTATAATATATTTACACGACCGCTCACTGATAACAGTCTGATTGTGTTATCAGAATCCGTTAGGCTAATTATGTTACAGTGGTTCCTATTATTAGATATATTCTTATGAAGGACGATTTTCTCATAATATAAAACAATTTTATTTTTTATTTTTATACTAATTTCCATATAGCCTTTTTTTTAGTATTAGAGTATCCTATATTCCACAGTATTTTTGATTTCAATTTGAAACTGATAACGAATTTTTGAAACCTACCGAGGCCTTATGGCTTTCTAATGAAGCGAAAATTCTTTTTGCTTCGTTCTTTCGAGGTAAACTGGAACTGCAGGATGTCTGCTCTCTCTAGATATTGATGGCCGTGCTTGAAAACAGAATCCTCCTCCGTATTTATTGCAACATCGGTAAATTGGTTATCCTCCAACACTTATACAGTGTTGCTCTAGAATTTATCTTTGCAATCCTTCGAAAGAGCAAAAGTACTCGAGAAAGATTCTTATCAACAAATTAAATCTAGATTTGCAATAATTAGTTTCAAAAGAAGAATCAGCCTAGTTAAAGCGTACTTAAAGCTTACATATCACTCCTCAATTATCGTTTATTGGCTAAAATCGTTTATTTGTAATATATCAATAAAATAAATTAAATACACAAAAATTTCTCGGGACCATAACCGTTGCTTGAACTAAATATACATTGGGATATATTATTAAATTAATGAATCAATCATAGTTCTATAAAACATAAATCTGACAAGTTTAGAGCATGTATTTACTGTAAAACAAAACTAGCAGCTTTAAATTTAATTTATTATTATTATTAAACAAAATTTATTAAATATGTATATATACAAAATATATGACAATGACAAAAGAGGAATTATCTAGTTGATGATGAATTCCAGACTATATCCGAAGAAAATTTCGTCAAAAGCATACGAATAAGAGTCAAAGACGACCTCGATGGTGAGTTCCATGGCTGGCGGCCTTCCTCAGACCTCCGCCTGAACTTGCTACCAGTTCCATGCCTGGCCATGAGCTAGTTTCCATGCCACCTCGCCCGGAAGGATAGCTACTCGGGTCGGCCTTCCTCCTAGCAATGGGATAGCTTGCCTTTAGTGGTAGAATATACCAGATTTTTTTTTTTTGGTCAAAAAATCATTCCAAAAATGTATTCCTCCATTTGTCTGTTTTTAAATTAAGGTTACATTTTATTTGATGTTTTATTGGCCTATAGCGGTGAAAATAGATTACTTTAATGTCTGATGAACTATTTCTTTACTTTCTTGATATTTGTCGGGCATATTTTTTTAAAAATCTATATATGAACAATGTGTGAATTGATTTACAAATGCATAATCGCGTATTTTAGACAAAATGGGAAATATTAGTCACTGCCTAGCACTCCTATATGAATAATTGTATAGGACACCCTATTTACAAGAACTAATAAGAATTAAAACTAATAACATATGTGAAGATGATAATACGCTTTTATAGAGAATATTCACCAAAGAGGAAAGGAAAAACATTTCACAGCACTATCAAGGGCTGAACTACTAATCTCTCTTGACCACTGCCTTTTAAAGCGATGAAAGGCATATGCCAGGATGTGTATCTGTATTGAGGCTTTGACAGAGTGGGTTTGGATGTGCGGATAGGTTGTAGTGAAACTTGAGAGAAAACGGGATTTGGCAATTTGTTGGCAGGTGATCAATAGATTATTGTTAATAATATTGTTGTTGAAGTAATAAGGAGCTTCCATGATAATTCAGAGAACTCAGGATTGGAAGAATAGGATGCAGTTCTAGTTCGATTGTGTTCAGCTCAACTCCAAGTAGTATTTATTTGTATATTGTGGATTTGTTTTCAATAGTAAACTTCAAATTAGGCCTCATGAGTCTTTTAAGGAACCCGCTTCTTTTATTTAGTTCAATTCGTTTCTTTAGGTTCCAGAAAGACTAATGTCCAAGTGGAGAGCGAGCTAGCGAACCTTACACACCTCTATTGTCACTTTTACTGAAAGAACTTATTTGAGAGGGACGGATTTCCAATTTTGCTTTATTTACTTCATCTCTGTTCCAGAATCATAGACTTGCGAAAATCAGATGGTGATTGGCTGAATGAATCAGAACATGAATGAAATTAATTTACTTACTCTATTAACAATCATTTTGCAATCATCTTCCAAGATTTTGGAGAAGGTAGAGGATAAAAACTGCTAATCAACAGGAGAGATAGATAATAGCTTTAATTGGTAAATATATTTATACAAATAGACGAGGCTTTACTCATTATCCATCGACCGTTTGGGATGAAGTGCGCCAATAAATATTAAAAAAATGTATCTACATCTTCAAACATTCTATAGGCATCTATTAAGAAAGCTGATCATTGTAGAATGGTAGTGCATATAGTGCGTGTTTGTATTGAGAAAGAGAGAGAGAGAGAGAGAGAGAGAGATGAGTGGACAGGAGGTAATAATATATCTTACCTTAGGTAGAATTGGTGAAGTGTACATATATGTAAATGATTTTATTTAGTTGCGAAAATCTACAAAGTGAAGAGCACAATCCCAAAATTGATAAAATGTTCTAATTTGATAAAATGTGTGTAGAATAAAATGAATATAAATATTTCAAGTTTTAAAGGATCTCTTGGATAAATAAATTATAATTGACTAAAATTCTAGATCTTAAAATAACTGATTTCTTATCTAAATAAAGTTGAAATTCACTGCTTTAATGGAGATTTCGTTCAATTCATTTTTTTATTAAATACTATGTTAGCAATGCTATGAACCAGGGGGCATGAATAGCTTTTTTATATAAATATATTATTTAAAGAAAGCAGAATTTGAAGGACACGATGACCGCTAAAATGAATCAGGGTCTGTGGCAGGATGTGATACAAAGATCAAGAAAATAGGTCTGGGATACAGTCCACAGCTAATATTTTCTCCAAACTGACAGAAATCCCATCAGCCTAGCTGTGACATACAAACACTACGAGGTCTATGTACAAAATGGCCATTAACATCCAACACAGACCTTTATTACGATATTTTGTGTGGCACACTGACCTATAATGGTAGTTTTTGTGGGCTCTTACGTGTAGGGCTCATCATGAGTTGGTAACATAGGTTTTTAAGGTTCTTCTTCTGAGCTTAGAATTATTAAAACAGCTGCAATGAGCTCGCATTTCAGAAATTTTTTTGGAAAAAAAAAAATAGTTCTTATCAAAAAACACGAATAAATATCATAACACTACACTTAATTTATCCTAGCAGGATGCAACTAATATTTTTGATATTTTAGAAATTACTGTGAATCATAGAGCTAAAATTCAACAGAAAGACTCTTACGGTTGAAAAAATGTTTATCAACACCTAGTGTGAGTCTTTTAGAAAGTAATTATTTTAGTTATACCCAATAATACTTTGAACTGACAAAGTTAAAAAAAATACCTTAATCTCTTAATTAAGAAATAAAGGAGAACTTGGGACATGGTAAATTTATAATCCCAAAGAACTAAAAAAATAATTTAAAATGTCCTCCAAAGGGAAAAAATTATTCCACAACTTTAAATATCACATAAAGATAATAAATAGTTCTGTAACCTCACTCAGGAAAGATAATAGTTCTGTATCACTCAAGAAACATAAGAGTAATAACTCCCAAAGATTTTACATACAAGTAACTAATGCTTCACACACTATTTTTATCAAATTTGAGAAAATATGCGATCTCATGTTTGTGTGTGTGTGTGCATACATGCAAATGTACATGAGTGTCTTTTTATTTTTTAATATCTACAATTTTTAAAATAAAGAAAGCAAACTTATTATTTGAACTTCCTTCCCCAAACTATGAGCTCATAGCTAAGGGGGAGGAAGAGATTTATAGGAAGACCTGTAAATTGTAATATATTTTTTCCTACTAGAGGAAAAAAAAATTCTGATACATAATAGGTGATATAACACCAGCCATTTCTATATCTATAGAAAAAATCTAAAAGATAGAAAGCTTTTGACCATGGAGAATATTAGTAGGGTTCGATCAAGGTTGATCAAAAAATACAATTTAAAAATGTATATTAACTATGTCGACGTTTCAGCTTACATTGTAAGAGATCTTCAGGGTTGTTGAAAACATGATAAAAACAAAAACTTATAAATAACAAAACAAAAAGTCTTAGTAATGAATATATTTAACTATGCAATTGGGAGGGTTGGATGAGACGTTCTTTTTAAAGTAGAGCAACCAATTTCGGTGCATAAAGCTTTTAATAGTATTTTGAGCTTGTTAATACAAGATATAGTTTAAATGTGTTAATAGCTGAAATCAGTTAATAGAAGGAAAGGAAGCTGAAATTGAAAAATTATTAATATCTAATTAATTATAGTGATATTTAAATTATTGACATATTTTTTTATTAAAAATCTAGAACAGGAATATTCGAATATAAATTGACACCCATCGTAATCAAAATCCCAATGAACTTAACAATTTTTTTCTAAAAAATACAATGTAGCAAATATACTTTTATCCTTTGCAGACAAATATTTGGTTCAAAATTGTGTTGTTAATAAACTGTAAAGAAATAGACTATTTTCAGTTCAATTTCTTTTCAATCATAATTCCTTATCGTAAAAATCAAATAGTTTGTGTTTATTTGAAGTATATTAAATTCAAAAACCGTACTAGAAAAATTCTTCAAACCAATTTTGTTCAAATAAGGTATTGAAGCTCTAATTTCTATTGGCCTAAGAGTACGGTAGAGCACTGGTTATGGAACTGTATCTTGAACGAACGATGCCAGGTTTAATACTCACAGAGTGCAGTTATTTTTCTTTATTTCTGTGCTTCTGTTTGTAATGGCCCAAAGGGTTCCATGTATGTTTTTTGTAATACCCAACTGTAATTTGTAAACTATTTTCACAAAACATAAAATAAAAATAATTCAAAATATTATTTAGAACCTAATTTCCAAGGTTCTATAGCCCAACACAATTTGTCTTGTATACGTATTGATATAGCGTAATAAATATTAATAGGTCGGTAATGAAAATGTTAAGAAGACATTGATTTTTTTTTTTAATATATGTCTGACAAAATATTTCATTTTGGTTGAAACTAATATTTTCGTGACTATTTAAAAAANAGTCAATGTGAGTTATAATTATTTAATTAATTATTTTATTATTATTATTAAGTTATTTGTACAACATACATTAATTCAAGAAAATATACAAAAATTCATAAAAGTACTAATAACAAGCAGAAAAATGAATTAACACTTAATACAAACGTTTCTTTCGGGTTTACTACGATTACAACCAAGTGGAAGCGGGAGTTCCACAAGATAGTATTCTTTGGCCCATTCTATTCATATTATTCACTGACATCCCCAACCAACCAAGTATTCTCTTAGCTCTATTTGCAGATGATATACTATAGTCATCTCAATCACAAAAAATACATCTTACAAATTTCCAGCAATGGTGCGGTGAGAATTAATTATTAAAAATGATTAATTTTCAATTACATAAAAAAAAAGCTTACCTGAAAAGTTAAATTCAACAGCATTCCTACACCCCTCTTACATATTTTTTTCGTTACCTAGGGTTCCATCTTGACTTACGATTCACATGGGACGAGCATACTAAAATTAAAAGTGCAGAATTCTAGGGAACCGTCAAACCTTCCAACAACGAAAGAATCTAATCCTTTCAATAAAATCTTTAGAACCATCGAAAATGCTCCCTGTTATGTATTCAACTCTTTCCTTTATCATGATTTAAATATCCCTTCAGTCCAAGATCTCATTTCCTACTGCATCTTCCTTTTCTACAGTCAACTCTCATACCACCCAAACACAGTATCACTGGCCCTGTCCTTCAACTGTAATCCCTACAACTCTCACCACCGAGTCAAACATTATGGTCTCGGGACCTCCTAGCAACCTTAATATTATTTAATTTAGAAGTGATGTCGCTGGAAACCTTCTCTCCTCATATATAACTTCATTATCTGGTATTTCTATTTTCTTTACAGTGAAGTAAGATTTTATTCTTAACAGACTGCAAATAATAATCATGATGATTAAAAAGAATAAACCCATATTGACAATTTTGTAATTTGGTCTTGCTTGAACCTTCGGCAAGTTACAAACGAAATTCATTCAACGGTTTGTAATAAAAAGCCTGAATACTGAATTTGGTATCTATATTTTAAAAGTGATATAATTTAAGTGAATGTATATAGATATTTAGCGTGTATATATATATATATCGGTGAATGTCTATTGACATTTGTCAAAAGTCTCATCATGGGAACAACGTTTTTGTTTATAAGAGTAAAAAAAAAATGTTTAAGTTTAATAATATTTAAGAAAATCCCATATTAATAAAGAATTTAAAGAATGTAACTATAAATGTTCTGCGCTTTCACATTCTCCCCTTGCAAACAGTCTAGAGCCAGTTATGGCGTCCTAACCTTTTATACCATTGCCTTCTTCACTCTTCAAGGTTAAATTAATCGTTTGCTCATACCTATATCCATCATTAGTGAAGAAAAGGAAATCTGCTATGTTTTGTTCTCTTCCGCGTGACGAACTCTTTACTGTTTGTCTTTGACAGTAAGGATAGGATTTTCGTCTTTCACCTTAGGGATAAGACAATAAAATAAGCTTATTCATTTACCTTAATTCCGTTCGTCTAACGTTAATAAACTATTTAAAATATTTTTGAATAATTATTTGGTTGTAATTAGATTTCAAATTAGAAAAATATGAAAATCATAGACGTATGTATAGTAGTATTTTTTTTTTTTTTTTAAGCAAAACCTCATTAATGGTTTTCCTGATTGAAATTGTCCAATTTGTATTCTACATCATCTGTATATTTTTATTATTTGTTGCTCTCGCTGAAACTAAAAACAAACGGAGAAGAAATGTTTATGACTGAAACTTGTTCGAATACGAAATAGTGGTGTACACAGTACAGTTATAACCCCTTTGTAATCATTGGGAAGATTTGTGAGGTAACGTGAAATTAATATGAATTGGAAATTTCAATCAAATCCTCGAGGGCTCTCATTCTTCACGTGTGTGTCCTTCTTCCGATTGTTAGCCTTCGATTTGTTTTCGTATCAAGTATTAGTCATAGACTCTAATGCCGGTGTGGGGAAAAATAAAAGTATAGGGGGTACAGGGCTGGACCGTAAAGTAGACCAAGGTCGTCAAGGAAGGAGTACCAAGTTCAGCAGCCGTGGCCTCAAAATGTGGCACCTGATTGGGTCACCGAAAGCTCTCGCCATCTTTCTAAGTAACGCACTCCAGGTTAGACTGGCGAAAATTTCACTCACACACATCGTTTCATTAATACGAGATTTGTACAAATTTTCAGCAATTGTATCTGTTTCTAGTCATTTTCGAAGGAACCAGTGACATATGTTGGAACTTAACTCTGATGAAGTATGGAAATTAGAGATTGTTTATGAAGAAATTGCTTATATATAGTGCATTTTCTAAGGATTTAATTTTGGAAAGATAAGGTTCAAGGATTGCAAAGTTATATATATATATATATATATATATATATATATATATATATATATATATATATATATATATATATATATATATATATATATATATATATATATATATATATATATATATATATATATATATATATATATATATATATATATATATATATATATATATATATATATATATATATATATATATATATATATATATATATATATATATATATATATATATATATATATATATATATATATATATATATATATATATATATATATATATATATATATATATATATATATATATATATATATATATATATATATATATATATATATATATATATATATATATATATATATATATATATATATATATATATATATATATATATATATATATATATATATATATATATATATATATATATATATATATATATATATATATATATATATATATATATATATATATATATATATATATATATATATATATATATATATATATATATATATATATATATATATATATATATATATATATATATATATATATATATATATATATATATATATATATATATATATATATATATATATATATATATATATATATATATATATATATATATATATATATATATATATATATATATATATATATATATATATATATATATATATATATATATATATATATATATATATATATATATATATATATATATATATATATATATATATATATATATATATATATATATATATATATATATATATATATATATATATATATATATATATATATATATATATATATATATATATATATATATATATATATATATATATATATATATATATATATATATATATATATATATATATATATATATATATATATATATATATATATATATATATATATATATATATATATATATATATATATATATATATATATATATATATATATATATATATATATATATATATATATATATATATATATATATATATATATATATATATATATATATATATATATATATATATATATATATATATATATATATATATATATATATATATATATATATATATATATATATATATATATATATATATATATATATATATATATATATATATATATATATATATATATATATATATATATATATATATATATATATATATATATATATATATATATATATATATATATATATATATATATATATATATATATATATATATATATATATATATATATATATATATATATATATATATATATATATATATATATATATATATATATATATATATATATATATATATATATATATATATATATATATATATATATATATATATATATATATATATATATATATATATATATATATATATATATATATATATATATATATATATATATATATATATATATATATATATATATATATATATATATATATATATATATATATATATATATATATATATATATATATATATATATATATATATATATATATATATATATATATATATATATATATATATATATATATATATATATATATATATATATATATATATATATATATATATATATATATATATATATATATATATATATATATATATATATATATATATATATATATATATATATATATATATATATATATATATATATATATATATATATATATATATATATATATATATATATATATATATATATATATATATATATATATATATATATATATATATATATATATATATATATATATATATATATATATATATATATATATATATATATATATATATATATATATATATATATATATATATATATATATATATATATATATATATATATATATATATATATATATATATATATATATATATATATATATATATATATATATATATATATATATATATATATATATATATATATATATATATATATATATATATATATATATATATATATATATATATATATATATATATATATATATATATATATATATATATATATATATATATATATATATATATATATATATATATATATATATATATATATATATATATATATATATATATATATATATATATATATATATATATATATATATATATATATATATATATATATATATATATATATATATATATATATATATATATATATATATATATATATATATATATATATATATATATATATATATATATATATATATATATATATATATATATATATATATATATATATATATATATATATATATATATATATATATATATATATATATATATATATATATATATATATATATATATATATATATATATATATATATATATATATATATATATATATATATATATATATATATATATATATATATATATATATATATATATATATATATATATATATATATATATATATATATATATATATATATATATATATATATATATATATATATATATATATATATATATATATATATATATATATATATATATATATATATATATATATATATATATATATATATATATATATATATATATATATATATATATATATATATATATATATATATATATATATATATATATATATATATATATATATATATATATATATATATATATATATATATATATATATATATATATATATATATATATATATATATATATATATATATATATATATATATATATATATATATATATATATATATATATATATATATATATATATATATATATATATATATATATATATATATATATATATATATATATATATATATATATATATATATATATATATATATATATATATATATATATATATATATATATATATATATATATATATATATATATATATATATATATATATATATATATATATATATATATATATATATATATATATATATATATATATATATATATATATATATATATATATATATATATATATATATATATATATATATATATATATATATATATATATATATATATATATATATATATATATATATATATATATATATATATATATATATATATATATATATATATATATATATATATATATATATATATATATATATATATATATATATATATATATATATATATATATATATATATATATATATATATATATATATATATATATATATATATATATATATATATATATATATATATATATATATATATATATATATATATATATATATATATATATATATATATATATATATATATATATATATATATATATATATATATATATATATATATATATATATATATATATATATATATATATATATATATATATATATATATATATATATATATATATATATATATATATATATATATATATATATATATATATATATATATATATATATATATATATATATATATATATATATATATATATATATATATATATATATATATATATATATATATATATATATATATATATATATATATATATATATATATATATATATATATATATATATATATATATATATATATATATATATATATATATATATATATATATATATATATATATATATATATATATATATATATATATATATATATATATATATATATATATATATATATATATATATATATATATATATATATATATATATATATATATATATATATATATATATATATATATATATATATATATATATATATATATATATATATATATATATATATATATATATATATATATATATATATATATATATATATATATATATATATATATATATATATATATATATATATATATATATATATATATATATATATATATATATATATATATATATATATATATATATATATATATATATATATATATATATATATATATATATATATATATATATATATATATATATATATATATATATATATATATATATATATATATATATATATATATATATATATATATATATATATATATATATATATATATATATATATATATATA
>KZ807247.1:580333-594268 GCA_000696205.2 Oncopeltus fasciatus
TATATATATATATACATACACACGCTCACATTGATAAAATATACATATATGAGAGAGAGATAGGTCTTTATTGTAGCGTTCTTAGGTGCTGGAGTCGAATTCCGATTCCACAAATTCTTTTTCTCAACTCTTAGTTCCAAATATTCCTACTGAATTAGAAGGACTGATCGCCCTGCTTCTGGAACATCAACCCGAGTATGTACCTGTGTATGAGTGTACGTAAGGGAGGTATAGATCGCTGTGTTCTGGCCAAACATATAAGCAACATGTGGGGTTGATAAAAATACCTCAAGTCTATAAAGCCAACAGAATATGTATCACTACTACCATCTGTACCACCATTGCTATCACTATCACTACCATCTGTACCACTAACGCTATCACTATCACTACCATCTGTACAACTACCGCTATCATTATCACTACCATGTGTACCACTACCGCTATCACTATCACTACCATCTGTACCACTCTCACTATCACTATCACTACCATCTGTACCTCCACCGCTATCACTATAATTACCATCTGTACCACTACCGCTATCACTATCACTACCATCTGTACAACTACCGCTATCATAATCACTACCATCTGTACCACTACCGATTTCACTATCACTACCACTATCTCCACTACCACTATCATTACTAGCATCACATTCACTATATCCTCTACCACGAAATTTACTCAAACCAAGAGGGTTAAATTAAAAGTTAAAACATTATAATTACCGTAACTTCCAGTCACCTACATTTATCGGACTCGGACATTTTTGCAAATGTTCCGAAAGTACATTTTGTGATTCCACAGTTTTTGTAGAATATTCTACGAAAAGATGAATTTCAAATTTTCATCCATTTAATAATTTAATTTAGTTTTGATAAATGTGTTGAATAATATAATCGAAACATGTATATTAAAATTTATTATTTAATAAGTAATCAAATAAACTATTGTGGAATAATTTGTAGTTTTATTTGTAATGCAATATATTCACAACTAATATTCTACAAACTAATAGCTAAGTGAGGAGTTATTTCGAGAACTGTTACCTCTCTGATAATTGTATATTCACAGTTACTTGATATATGTTCTCAGCACTGGTCAGAACTACCATAGAGTGTATCTGTATGAAGAACTATCATTGAATGAGGAACTACAAAAAAGTATTCCACCTCATCCCTAGCTAAAGGTTGGCCCTCAGCTAAATATTAATTCCGTTAAATGAAAAAACAATTCTACTTCTCATGTATGAACTTTAATGTTTGAAGCCACCTTTCTTAGTTTTAATAAAACTATCAATTTCAATTATCACCTTCCTATTATATTACCTCTTCTTACACACACAGCTAAATAGTTTTCAAAATGGTGTGAATAACATGATGGAAGTTATTGGTACAAAAGTAAATAGATCTATTCGTAATTTGTTTAGGCTCAAATTAATTAGTAAATTCATTCAGCGAAATACAGAGAGATTCTTTAGTCATTCTCCTAACGGTCAAATTTAAAGATGCATATTCTGGGTAAATGTTGAAAAACAGTGATAAATAAGCTAGATTCTGGAATAATTAGTTTTGACAATAGCATTCACATCTCGACTGATTGCTACTATACCGTGTAAACGGCGAGGTAAGTGATGTATTAAATAATGAAGGAAGTTTATTAGGCAACCTTCTTTCCTTGATCTTCAACACTCGGTAGATCCTGTTTTCAAATTTATTGTAATATTGCCTCAATAAAATGAGAGTTCAAAAGGATTATTGACAGACTCTGGCAGATAATTAGTTTTTCACAGACTCTGGCAGATAATTAGTTTTTGAGAGGCTCTGGTAGATTATTAGGCGACAGACCCTGACAGATGATTAGTTTTTGACTTACTCTAGCAGATGATTAGTTGTTGACTTACTCTGGCATATGATTAATTTTTTATTGACTCTGGCAGATGATTAGTGTACAGACTCTGGCAGATGATTAGTTATTTACTGGACCTGGAAGATTAGTTGTTGACAGACTCTGGTGGATTTTTAGTGTACAAACTCTGGAAGATGATTAGTTGTTTACTGATCCAGGCAGATTAGTTGTTGACAGACTCTGGTAGATGATAGGTCGACAGACTCTTGGCAGAGGATTAGTCTTTTACTGAACCTGACAGATTAGTTGTCGACAAACTCTGGCAGATGGTTAGTTTACTTCCTCTGGCAGATGAATAGTTGTTGACCGGCTCTGGCATATGATTAGTTGTTTATTGACTCTGGCAGATGATTAGTTGTTTACTGAACCAGGCAGATTAGTTGTTGACAAACTCTGGTATATAATTAGTTGTAGACAGACTCTAGCAGACGATTGGTTAGTTGACTTACTCTGGTAGATGATTAGTTGTCGACAGGCTCTGGCATATCATTAATTGTTTATTGACTGTGGCAGATGATTAGTGTACAGACTCTGGAAGATGATTAGTTGTTTACTGGACCTGGCAGACGATTGGTTGTTGACGAAGTGCTGAGGACGGCCTAGGAACTTGTGTAGTAAAACGAAAGGCGCACCAGAGCTAATTACCCGACGAGAGTGAGACATTTCCCCGAGTCGGCGGCCTTTCACTGCCGGTGCAATGCTGTGATGCAGCCCCCCTTGCACTTTCCCGGCCTCTGTTACGTCTGCATTCACAACACCGCCCACTTTCCTCGCTCCATGCAACTGTCCTTCCTTGAAAGGCCGAATAAGTTCTTCTTGCTGTACAGTATCCTTTTAGAAACTACCTCTTGCATTCTGTTTATGTACATCTATATAGTTGAGTCTCTCTTCACTCCTCTCTGACGAAAGAAGAGAAGTCCCTCCGAAGTCTCTTGATGTAGACCATATTTGCTAATGTGTTAATTTGCAAGAGGTTGTGCATTTTTCCATGCCACAGAGATCTTAAAAGATTTACGAATGGACACTTAATCGGATTCCGTTAGTGTAAAATTAATATATCGGAAAAAGGTTTTCCAAAAGAGATTGTAAAGGGGTGGATTAGATAAGCTGTCTCCCGTAGAATCACGGATTAATTTTGGGGGCAGATTGCCTCAATTTCGATGGAAATTTCATTTTTTATTTTCAAAGAGAAATCGACTCAACTAATAGATAAAGTATGGTTAAGTCACATCTGCACACTAGAGCATAGGCAGCTTCCTTAAATTCTTTTTAAATAATATTAAAAAGCCTTTCTGTTGTATTCATGTGTGAGGTTTTAGTGTGCAATTACAGTTTAAATAATATACACAAAAACAGTTTTCAGAGAATGTGTATTCATACCTCAACAATTTCTCCACGAGCAGACAAAACAAAATACGTTCGTATAAACAGTAAAGGTAATTTTGAATTATGATGTTGCAACACGTTCCAATAAAAAACTTTGTTCCTTATAGAGCTCTTAAACAAAATTCTAGACCTTTGACAAATACTATTGGCCAAAAAAAAATTGTCTCTTTTAGGAGGCAATTATGTCGAATTAAATTTATGTTGCATTTTTTAATTTTGCCGATGAATTCATCGTATTAGACAATATATAAGACGATATATTCGTCTTTCTCGGAGATTAAACTCTCGACACTAGTGCTGGGAATTTAATAAGTTATCTGGCTCTCCCGGTTGCTTAAGTGGATAACGCGCTTGCCCGGATAACAGGAGATCCAGGTTCGAGCCCTGGCTGGGACAGTTAGATTTTTTATTCTATTCCCTTGAATTTAATTATTTGAAATTTACGTGGGATAAAATACCACAATAAAAATAATATTTACATGTTTGTTACATTTTATTTATAAATATATGATAACCTATTAACGTTAAAAAATACAATTTTATATGTACTATGTTCACTGTTTAATTAATTATGTAAAAATAATAATAAAACATTAACGTTTTTTGGTATCACTTGTTAATACCAATTGTTACTCTATATTAAAAAGACTGAAACGTTGTAACTACCTCATACAATCTCAAATATTTGCATTGTCATAAAACTCAAAATAATTTAACTATTATATGTTATTTTCAAAATACAAATAATAGTGAAGAAATTAATGGTTTTTGAATTATATTTTTCCATAAAAACCCTTTTATTATGACTAACTTCGGCATTAGGTTTAACTATAATAGTTAAAATCATTTAACTATTATAGTTTATATATTATTTTCAAAATACAAATAATAGTGAAGAAATAAAAACATTAATTAATTAATGTATTCACAAACAACGGATTTCAAGGGAAAAAACAGACAAAGATTCAAACAAAGATATTTTCCTGGGTTGCATCAGGTTTCTATACATATATTACATAATTTAAATCGATTACATAATAATTCAATAAGACATTATGAGATTATCTTTATTTGTATTCGAACCATCAATTAATCTAACTTTTGGGTAAACAATAACTGAGAAAAACAAAGATGCCGTAACTGTATTTATTTATCGAAGCCAACGTTTAGCAGCACCTTTTTCGCTGATTTTGTCTTTCTTTTTCTTCATCCCTTATTGTCTGGTCTATCCCCCAAAAGTTTTCACCAAAAGAAGGTGGTAGTAGTAGTAGATCATAATGGAGGGCAATCAACATCTAAGTTATTACGCACTATAAATACCTTTTAATATATTTACTATAAATTAGTTAATAAAATACAGGAATCTGGATTATTTCGACCACTATAACAACCTTCATTAATTGATTAATTGATAGCATTTTTTTTTCTTTTAAATATTATTATATATATTTTTCTACAACAATCCATTAAATAATAGCTAGTAATAATTTACCAAATAACGCCCAGCAATCTGCTATAACATTTTGTTAACATATAATGTTATAAACAATAACAATTACAATATGGTTGTGTAACATAAAAGCAAAATCTTTGGTAATACTTTTGGTGTTATATCTAAGGGGGTAGTTCCGAAGATGAAAATATAATATTATTGGTATTCTTCATTACAAGGTGATCACTGGTTTATAGTAAGACTTAATATATTCTTTACACAGGATAAATGACCCCTTGGATTTTTTTAATTAATGCAAGATTGTGAGCTTATACATCCATTCTTCCTTCCTATTTGTTAGGTTCAATAACAGTAAGGCAGTCTCAGAGTCTCTTATGCACTAATTAATCTTTACAGTCATGGAAATTGTTTGTTGGTCCCGCATTTTAAAATCTTTTCATTTTGAGAATTCTATTTTGTCTGAAATCTCCACAGACATTCAAACAACTCTGGAAAAATACTTAATAACTAAACAATATCTACATATCTTCCATAAAAATATAATGTGCGAGATATGTAGAGCAATGCTGATTCTGAAGCAATCGGTCCAACACTATCCTATGATAGAAAAATTTATAAATCTAGTTAAATCATTCTATATATTACTCATATAAATCCAATTAAATCATTCGGCTAACACTTATTCTAATTATTACATTTTTTTTTAAAATAATTTACAATAATTGTAAAAAAAAACATCCGCGTAAGACTAATTTGACCCCTTCATTTTGAAAAATAATTGAACTAATGTTAATTTTCCTGTTTCAAAATATTTACCACATTACTGGACTCATTTTAATGACTTTGGAGCATATATCTTGAATATGACTTTTTTTTTCCTACTCAATGTAAAGTGTTCCATTCTTTTTCCAAATATTTATTATAAGGCTAAATCATCATACAGTTGTGAAATAGAATACGATAAAAAGCAGTATTTCTCATTAAAAGCTTTTCGTGCGATATAATATAATTGTATAATTATCTCCTTTTTATTTGGTGCTGAATCCTGCAAGGAAACAATACCTCTTGCAGTTTTGACCTCTAGTTATCTCGGTTTTGTGCTTCTTCTTTCAAATGACGAAGCTGAGGTATTGATGAGGCATCATCACCTTCACAATCCGCATGTCAGTCTTAGCCATTCTCTTCTTTGCTTGAAATAAATTTCTTCCTGCACGCTTCCTCCAGAACGTTTTTTTGAAATCCATTAAAGAATATTAATAAAGCCATGAAGTACATAGCCAAAGAGATTAGCTTCGGCATTCGCCTCCCAAATTTCAGCAGAGATGCTCTTGGTTTCTGATTTAAGCCATCATTCTGTGTCATAAGTCACCACTGGTCTAACCAATGTCTTACAACGGCTGGTTTTAATAGCCGGTGAATGGTCACTCTGCTCTAGTAATATCTTAATCGACCATATTAACATCTACAAGTGAATATGATTTTAGAGCAACTAAATAACCTGCGAAATGTCATTCTTCAAGTTTGCTTGAGGTCCCTAAAGGATTGATTCCTACTCTGGCTGGAAAATATATGATACTATTACATGTGAGGTTTTCCTCCATTGGGATATAATTCGTAATAAATAGTGAGTCAAATTCTTGTAGAAGATCTTTGGAGTTACAGGAGCAAGTTTCAGGGTTTCAAAGGTTCTTCGAATTTCATCCGCGAATCTTAAGGGCATTGAAGTTATATTGAAGATTGAACCTCTGACTTGAATTCAGACTTCTTCTTGCACCCTCTAGGGCCAAGTCAAGAGAGCAAGACAATCTTCTTCTTTGAGCCCTTCACGACAGTAGATTTTCTCTGAAGTCATACTCCAGATGCAGACCATACATTTCACTCTCTTCATGGTCATTCTTATGAAGAGCATGATGAGCTTATTGCAATTGCCGTTTCCAAAAGCCCGCGCACAGTTCTTTCATTAAACAGTCGTTAGAGGCCAAAAAATCCTTGAAGATGTTATGTTTAATTATCAAGTATTCCCTCCATTTTTCTGATACTGCACTCAATTTGAAAAACTGATCCAAGTGTAATTTTCCTTTCATAAAGACTCAATAACATTTCCCAATTCCTTCTTGAGCAATAATTAGGAGACATTTGAAAAAAAAAATGGGAAAAGATTTTGTATCCACAGAGTATCCATGAAATCCCGGTTATTAATACACTCTAAAAAAAACTTTTTTTTTTTTTTTAGTAATAAGGATGACCATTGCTTCCTAATGTTTTTCATTTAAAAACATAGTAAACTCACATACATACCTGTTAATGATATATATACATGAAACACTTTTATTAAAAGTGTGAGAAAATGGGACGAGAAAAGTGAAAGCGAGTGGGCTGGAGTTATGTTATCTTAGTTGATTGCATGTTTCTAAAACGCATGGCTCGTTACAGATCTGGGTTGAGAGCAAAAGGAGTCATGATGAGGTTAACAAGAGATTGGTTTTTCTTCAGCACTACTTAAGAACCTGCTTGCGGACGGGACATCGTAAAAATACGAAAAGTTCCCACAGAAGAGACTCCGTTAACCTCAATTAACTATTAAATACCGTAAATTTTAACTTTAAATTTATTAAGCTCTTACAACTTTAATCGAACTAAAGGTAAATCAAGATCATGTGGCTTGATCACATCTATAAAAAATAGGTCCCTTTCAAGTTTTACAACTGTATTATCACATGCAAAGTATTTAAAAACATTAATATGACATTAATTATTGCGCGGGGGATAAGTGAAAATTTAATTTTTTAGGTCAATTTTTAATAATATAAAGTAAAAACTCTTGAATGGTAATAAATAAAAACCTAATATAAAAAGGAAGTACAATTGTAATTTAGAAAAACCAACAATTTTCTCATTATGAACTTTTATTTCCTCTTCCAAACAATATTTGTTGTATATATACAATATTTTGAACACTTAGTCTACTCTCATGCGTTACATAGTCCAAAAATTAAAGATTAGCTATGAAATCTTCTCAAACAAACAAAGCGCTCGCAAGAATAAAATAGCTCTTGATATTAATACATAAAGATTTATTATTTAAAAAAAATAATAATATTAAAAAAAGTATATTGTATAATTCCAAAATAATTCTAGTCATAAGTATGTTTCTGAAAAAAGGTGACTCTAGTTACCAATTTTTGGAACTTATTTAATCAATAATTATAATAAAACTAATATTGTTATTTTTAAATTGTATTATTGGTAAAACATAGTTCTTACTCTATTTTTAGAATTTACAAGATTTTAGGTATCTAAGAAGGTTCGAATCATAGAAAATATAAATTTTTGTTACATTTTTTTTAGCAGATAAAGTAACGATATGTTATTATATCCACCTACATTAAGAATAAAAGTTTCAAAAACAGGGATCTTAAAATACAGAGCTGGAGGAATCTTAAAAATAAATAAATAAAATTAAGTATGGCCATTTTTTATACTTACTGAACTCTAAAAAGCGTTTCTTATACTTTAGCTCCGAATCCTTTCATAATTTGGATAATAAATTAATTTTTTTTTTTTTTTTTACGTTTCAACTAATATTCCTAACATTGATTTTGTTGATGTAGAACGGATGTCTAACTCACTATTTTTATATCTGTAGAAAAATCTCGATCTATCTGTAGAAAAGTATTTATATAATCGGCCTATGTAGAAGTTGTGTGTGTAACGCCTTCTAATTTTTAAAGACAGTAGACAATAAACAAAGGCTAAGCTTGCAGCTGCTTAACCTTCACGTCGGCAAGGACAGACTGTTACCTCCACAGCCTGGTTCACCTCAACACTTCCTTCACAGCTGTGTCGCTTAACAATTTTTGTTAAATTTATCGCTTTTAACTGGTTTAGAATATTTGGTAACATTCCATTAAAATAAAAAATAAAAAAAACTTTTTGTTTTTATTTATAATTCCATTGTCACATCGAAAGATTTAAAGACATTAAAACTACAATAATTACTGCGCAGAAGATGAGTGACGATTTAATTTATTAAATCAATTTTGAAGAATATAAAGTAAAAACTCGAATATTTTTTCTTGATGGCTGATAACAAAAAAACCTAATAAAATAAGCAAGTAAAAGAAAGAACTACTATTTCCTCGTTATGAGGAAAATCCTTTTATTTTCTCTTTCAAACAATATTTATTGTTATATTATATTTCAAAGAGTATTTATACATTTACAATATTTTGAACCTTTAGTCTATTCTCATGCGTTAGATACCCCAAAAATTATAGATAAGCTATTAATGTTCAAATGGACATTATTTTTACCTTAGATATTATTATTAGATGATTTTAGTTGGGATTCGGTCAAGGTAGATTAAAAAAAAATACAAATTTTAAAAAAGTATATTTTTTTAAAGATTATCTGCCAACATTTCCAGAAGTAATGGAAATGTGAACTTGGGGACAAGACGTCTTCACTCATCATTATGATAGACAGCCCTGAAGATGGCTTACAATGTCAGCCGAAACATTGGCAGATAATCTTTAAAAAATACACTTTTTTTAAATTTGTATTTTTCTTTTTTTTTTGGATCTACCTAATAATAAGCTATAATTAAAATCATCTAATAATTATAAAAATCATCTAATAATAAGCTATTTATGCTACCCAAAGAAACAAATCGCACGCAAGCATAAAATGGCACTTGATATTAAAACATGAAGACTTTTTTAAAAAAATTTTAAACAAAGTATATTGTATAATTCTAGTCATAAGTATGATTCTGAAAATGTGTGGCTCTACTTACCAATTTTAGAAATTTATTTTATGAAAATTATGTTTTTTTATGTTATAAAAAACAATAATAGTCTTCTTATATTTTTTAAAACTAATCACTATTCTGGACTTTCAAGTTATTTTTAGCATATTTTCTTTGAAAATTAGATTTAATAATGATAGATATACAATATACAATACACAAAATTATGAAGTAATAAATCAGTATATCGACTGCACAGCGTATTTTGCAGGTTATATATGTGTGTGTGTGTGTGTGTGTGTGTGTGTGTGTGTGTGTGTGTGTGTGTGTGTGTGTGTGTGTGTGTGTGTGTGCGTGCGCACATACACACAGTGTATGAGTGTGAGTGGAATATAATTTTAAACGAATTGAGTATAAAATTTATATTGACTCAAATTTATATATTTAACTTTTAAAAATTAAACTTATTCTACTTAATACTGACTTTTAAATTATACACTCGCATGTCCACTCATATATCCTAGGAAAAAGTGACCTAATAAAAGAAGGTGTAAATTTCCGATTTCGAATAATGCGTTATTTTCAAAGAGTATTTAAACAGTCATTTTAGCGTAGTCCACTCTAGCAATCAAATAACCAATGAGATTTTCATGTTTACACGGCTTTTTAAAAAAAAATTTATTTTTTTTTTTTTGATCGCACAGGGAGCCAAAAAAAGAAATCTTTCGACCTCAGCCGGAAATCGTGTCCAGTTACTCCATTGAGGGAGATAGATAATTTCAGGCTCTCCGTACCTGAAATAAGTAAATTCAAACAAAACGAAATTCATTTAAATAAATAATGAATGGGTGATTACTTTAGCATAATTATCATCATGATATAAAAAAATATTTTATTCTCCAGTCCAACTTAGAATTTAAAAATAATAACCGTTTTAAACAAGGCCCTCTAACCTACACAGTGTTTAAAATGAAGAAACCAAATTAGGTAATTACACTTATTTTTCTCTGTGATCGTTTTATTAGTTCGTTTTGTTGTTGAACATTCTATTGAATAATAATGAAAAAAACTATAGAAAATGTTCAAAAATGTAACTAAAAACAATGTTTGAGCCCAATCCCGTCCTCTTCCTAAAGCATTCTTACTTTAATGGCCCCCCTCTCTCTTTAAATTATTTTATTCATTTACTCTTACTTATGTTTTAATGAAATATTAAGCGTTGGAAGTCCGCTTATTTTAATTGGCTCCTGCATAAATTTCTTTTTGAATTACGTGCACAGTGATTTATACTTTCTTATCAAAAAATAGTTTTTATATGTATTAATATTATGTGGTAATAATATTTTGTTTAGAAACAGAAACACTGTAATAGTTTTATTTATTTGGCTATTATTAGTAACGTTATCATTTAAGAAGTTTTGAGTTTCAAGATGCTCTTGATTGAGTGGTAAAATGCTCATTTTAATTTGACTCATTGGAAGGCTGTAGAAAGGAATTTGTTCATTTAGTAATTGTCGGCCGGCATATTTCCCTATGGTGTATTATCGGCATTCTTGGAGCCTTGAATTGGAGGCCGACAGAGAGTACCAAACAGAGCACCAATGCCATTCACATTCTATCTGGCACTGACGTCATTGGGTTAGTCACCCTTCGATCTTCATAACCTCACAGTTATCTCGTTGGGTTGAGCCGTAGGAATGCAGCCTTCCTGAACTGATAGCCAAGCCGTAACTCTGGAGCCCTGAGGAGCAGAGGATTTGGGCGGGAGATACATCTCACAACAAAAACAAAATTATGTGACCGATAAGAATTTCCCCCTTATCAACCTTTTAAGTCATTATCATGACCATAAGGACAAGTAGAGAAGAAACTCTCTAACAATTATCATACACACTTCAGTTAAGTACTTTTTTTTTTTAACATTTGTTGTGACAAATAATATAAATAATGTTTAAAAGACTAGACAAAGCTAAGTACATTTCTCATAATTCATATGACATAGACAAAAAATAATGAATTATTTGAACATTCAGAATGGGGACCCGGGCTTGATGGACCCTTGATTTCTCTTATCTTCCAAGACCCCCATTTTGATATTATATCAAAGAAAGTTAACATAAGTGAAATTTACTTTATAAAATTATTTTTTAAATTACATAAAGACTTTAAATAAATGTACCACTCTCCTAATATGCGTGTGTATATGTGTGTGTGTGTGTATCATATAGGTTATAGTTATAAATATATAACTTATAATAATAAAAGATTGGCGCTGATAGCAGTAGCAGTTGATCGTTGCGAATCTACAATTAATGACAACATTGGCATTCACGATAACACAACAACAGCTTGCCGAACAAGGGTGGTCGACTCCTGCAGATAGAATAAACTTTTTTGGGAGCCAGAGAAAGTTACTTAGAAGTTGCGGGTTAGCGAAGTAGTAGCTGCGGTTTCGAGTCTCACACTCTCCTGAGAATTGTGGCCGTTCGGGGGCTCGTTTGTGGAGAAACACCCCTACCTCCCAGAGAATCAACCCTTAAATAGAATCATGGGCTCAGAGTTCAGAAGAACCTGGCACAATCTCTTGCTTCAAGAGGAACTACCTAAGTACTTATGGATACGAGGTAATTATTCTTACGAGGTAGTTATAATAAAGCATATGCATATAAATAAGTTAGCTAATATTCCTTAATCCCTTTAGTTAAATATGTCATTTAACACGTTTTAATAAATTCCACTCTGGCCTTTCCATGCATCCCAATCCTTTAGCCCTAACTCTATCTAGTATTACCCATCCTAATAACCCACCACGTCGCCTAAATAGGAAATGGCCCCGTGACCTTCTCATTGCCAACAATTCATAAAAATTATAAGAAGAGAGAAAAAAAAAACAAAAAAAACTGTGTATTGTAAATAGAGGTTTAGGAGTTCTGCCAATGGACAGCCTCTCCATCAAGCGAAGTACATGCATACAAGTTCTTTCTTTTTTTTTTTTTTGTATTTTTTTAAATGTATATATTTTTTTTTCGTATTTATTTATTTATCTATTTTTTTTTGTTTGTTACTTTTTCTTTTCTTTTTTTAATTAATTCATACTGTGAATATTAACCAGCACATTACTAGATAAAAAAAACATGTAGAAAGTAATTAATAATAGAGTTTTATTTTTTTTAATATTCCTTAGATTCGATAAATTTAATTGATAACGATTCATTATGATTATCATTAAATTAGAAAGGTTACTACACTTCATGTGTTAAAACACAAGTAAAGTAAATTTAAAATAAGATATGAAATATAACCCTTAGCTAATTGTTATTAAAAAAAATTAAAAAGTTCATTACTTCCGCTGATATTAATTTTATTGCTCTTGCACTAATTATATTTTATATATTTGACATAAAATTTTAGCATACAATTTAGCATTTGTAAACATTTCTAATATGAAATAAAATGTCTGATTGAACAAATCTGGTTAAGGAACCCAACATATTTTAGCTAATCTTTCCTCTCTCTCAAATTTTAGCATATTTTCTAAGGTAAATCAATGCTATTAATATTAGTACCGTTGATCAATTTTTGAAAAATTTTAATGGACCTTTTCCGATGCTTCACTGATCGCCCTGAACACCATCATAAGCAAAAGGCATTTTACAACAGTGTTCCTTATATTTAAGTTTCTTAGAAGATCCTATGCATTTCGTTGCTTGAATATTTCATAAGAAAGTATCGTTCTTTAAAACAATGAACAAGAGGGAACTTAAATTATCTCCTTGCCTCACACCCTCTCTATGAGGATTAGCTCAAATTTACTTCCATTAATCAATATTCAATTTACCAGTATGCTGATGAAAAGTTGATGTAAAAACAACAATTATTCTAACTTATAAATTATATTATGTGATATTTTCAATTCTCAAACAGTTTGGCCATAGGAAATCAATGAAGAAACCAGATAAGAAAAAAAAAACACTTATTAGAACTATGAACAAAAAAAAATTGATGTGTCTCTGAATTTCACCAACACTATTTTTATAAGTTTTACGTTTTCTATAAATTTTATTTTAAATAACAAAGAAATACTTCCAATTCAGTCGTTCTAAAGTTTTTTTTTCAACACTATTTATGTAAAAATCCGAAGACAGCCCCTCTGCGAAGACATCTCGCCGGGACTCCTTGCCACTTTCCACCACTCAGATACGCCATTCGTCGGCACTTCGACTGCTGGCAAGTACGACCCGTCTCCGAAAACTGGGAAACGGGACTATCTCCTCTGCCTTCTCCCCAGGCCTAAATAAAAACCTTACTTTCCTAACAATATTATTGACAAATTTCTCTTAGGAAAAATGAAATGATTCTCAAAAATATATCTTCAATAAAACTAATCATCTGCCTATAATTATAATGATAGTTTATAATATATACATACATATAT
>KZ807247.1:597169-614836 GCA_000696205.2 Oncopeltus fasciatus
ATCAATTTTGTACTTAAAATATTCTAAAAGAAACATAACAATATTGTTTTTTGTACTTTCACTTTTCACGTATAGTATAACTACTCTTTAAGATTAAGTGCTGTATATCTCAAAAACCAGAGCTAATAAAAATTTTTCAATGTTATTTTCGTTTTTATCACCTCAAAATTAGTAGAAATAGACTAATTTAGTGTAGGAAACATTCAAAAAATATTTTTTTTGTTGTGCAGTGTTATGTATAAAATCAAACAATGGTGTGGAAAATGGCGAATTAAAATCAATTTAAAAAATGCGTTCAAGTTAATTTCCAACTGCGGAAAAAATACTTACCTGAAATTGTGAAATTTAACATTATTTCTTTACCACATTCTAATTCCATCTAGACTCACGACTCACATGGGGCAAAAATACTAAAATTAAAAGACAAGAACTCAACCAGCGATATGGACTTCATGAATAACAAATCCAATCTTACGATAGAAAACAAACTGACGCTCTACAAAACCCTATTACGACCAATCTGGACTTACAGTGTAGAAATCTGGGGGGCCGCCAAGCCTTCCAACATCCAATGAATCCAGTCCTTTCAATCCAAAACCCTGAGAATAATTAATTACAAATGCTCCCTATTACGTATCCAATTCATCCTTTCACAACGATCTTAATATTCCTTTTGTTCAAGACTTCATTTCTTCTCGCTTCATCCTTTTCCACAGTAAACTGCCATACCATCCTAATTCAGACCCTGTCTTCCAATTCCAACCCCTACAACCCTCCCCGACAAATCAAAGGAAGATGGCCCCGTGACCTTCTGGGGACATAGTTTGTAAATAATTTGAGAGTGGTGTCATTGGTCACCTTCTCTTCTCATGTGATTGCCATTGAATGTTTTTCACTTTACATTGTAATAAAATGACAAAAAGTTTTTATTTAACAGAATGTAATAAATAAATAAAAGTTTAATAATAAAAAAAGTTTTTTTTTTTAAAAACCCGCAAGAGCCAAAAAAAAAAATTGCGTGTTTGTATTGTTAGAATTAATTACCTATTTTTGAAATAGATCATAACTTCCTTAGATTCTTCTAGGCCTGCCTCGGCCCATCCACGAATCTATAAAAGCATCTCGCCAGTGGCCTCCGAGTAATTTATCTATATGTTATCTATTTATTTACTTATTAGCTTGTAAGGACAGCAAATTCTATTGTTTTTAGTAGATATAATTATTTGTTACAGTAAATTAACTTTAATTTATCTTTATTCTTAATTATTATTGACCCGTACCCCGTAAGAATATATTAGATTTTAATTAGGGGTTTGTTCTATCTTATCATAATATAAATATAATTATTCAGAGACTCATCTTGTGTATATCCCGATAAGTAGAACACCATCCCGTCCCTTTGCTCGTCTAGGAATTTCTCAAAGAGCTAGCGAAGAATTAGATACTCGCCAACTGTTACAGATGTTATCACATTTGCTTTCACTGTTAGCTCCTCTTCGGTTCTAAGTCCCTAATTATTCCCTCATTTTACAAGGTTTTACTGGGATATAAACTAATTTTTTTTGCACAGGGCTGGCTCTTGGACACTTTTTTTTTATTTTAATAAATCATTATTTAATACAGCCTGTTAGTTAACAAATTGTAATTTGATGAGAGATATATATACAATAAAAAAATAGCTATAAAATAAATAAGTTATCATCACTGTGCTGATAGAAAGGGACCCTCTCCTAGCTCGGATAGTACTAAACATAATGAATGAGGTTCTGATTTTCAACCAGAATTTAAGTAAATTGCATTTTTGTTCAAATTATTAAAACCTAGAGTTTTAGCATGTGTGTGTGTGTGTGTAAATATATATTATACTGATAGTGAGGATAGGATTTATAGACAAAGGGATCCTATTGAAACTGACAAAGGAGCGGTGCCTATGTACGGTTCCAACCTAGATTGTTTTTGAGAAATAAAAGCCTGTCTAATGGAATAGTTGTCATAGAAAAGGGTGCATATAGAAAAGTAACCACTAAATAAATCTGGCATGAATTTCTCTCAAAATTAGGCTATATTTGTATTGTGTTACTATATAGTATTGAAACATAATCAAGGGACGGATACATAATCAAGGGAGGGATATCCGAGTTATTATATAGATATTATATTAAATAGATGCAATTTTCTTCCCTGTTATGAATATGTTTAGGCTCGCAATAATTATTAAACTTAGGTATCATATTTTTTTTCAATAAACATTTATCGTAATCCAGCATTATTATTATTATTATAGAAAAAGTGAACAAGGTATGTATTATAGTTTAAATTAATATATGTTTAAGCACAATACATGCTATTTAGTTGTAGAGGAGGTATAAATGGGGAATTTATATCTTCTAAATTCTTAATGTATTTGTAACGTTCTATCCCTACCCTGTACCTTCCAAGGCGTCGGATGAAATTCATTCCTTACAGTATAAGGCATAGACCAGAAAAAAACACAGTAATCTATATATTCAGTCAGTACTTACAAGTTGATCGACACAAAATACTCCGCTTTGTATGAGATAAGATTGCTGAATAATTACATAACCCAGGAGGTGCATCAAGTACAATGCTTCCTGCAGCGAAGCACGTACGTTCGACTGGGACTGTGACGCGAAAACCAATGTATGTTCAGTAGTTCCTGTAAAAATGGAGACACTTGTTTTGTGAACTACTATCTTGTGGAGTGGGATATCAAGACATTAATTATTTTATTTTAGAATAATTGTGTTATAATACTTTTATGGAAAGGTTCCCATTGAAATAAAAGACTGAATCTTAGTTCTGAACTTAGTCCATCCTTCCTGGATTCCTGAGAACTTTTTTATATATGAATAAATGTTCATCAAGTGCAATGGGATTTATAATAGGAATATATAGAATAGATATAGTCCACCGTCCTCATCCCTAAATTACAGCATCGGAATTTTTTTTTAAATTACTGCTCTTTATTTTAGTGTGTAAATCATATTACTGAAGTTATAAAATTTAGAATGAAAAAATGGTATACTATCAAATTTTAAAGAATATAAAAACCTATCAGCTAGTCAAGAGCAAATTTTAGTGGTCAAAATATTTCCATTGTAAAATTAATTTTCCTAATTTAATCTTATTTATATCCATTTCCAATAAAATTTGGGATGATCTGCTCATATTACGCAGCAGCTGAGTGAAAGTAATTTTACTTTCGCGGTGATGTTTTATTAATTATTTATTTCGCCAATAAGTTATTTATTTATTTATTAATATCTGTTTATAGTTAAACATGCGAAATATAATTAACTAGCGGACCCGACAAACTTCGTTTTGCCAATTTTTTTTTTTTTTTTTTTTTTGCGTTGCTGGCCCTAAGCAAACATAAGTGTTGTATTATCACACGATTTAAATAGAGCTTTTTACGAAACTTACGGCCTTCAAATAAAAATTCATGGAATACCTATCATAAAGTTTTTTCACAGAATAATTTACAAATGGGCTCTATCAAAAAAGAAACACATGTATTAAAGGCAAATTGGAAATGAAAATTTGATTTTGCCAAGCCCCTCCGCCGAAAGACCCAAAATAAAAAATCAGACTTCACAGTGACACTCGCCTGAATATTCTGAGGATTCCCTGAAAATTTCATCAAAATCGGTCCAGCCGTTTTAAAGTCCATACGTTACATACATACACACATCCTAATTTATATATATAGATTACTGACAAATCTTATTCTAATATTGTCTTCCACTTTACTCTTCGGATTTTAACCAAAAACTGTTATAGATTATAAAAGTTAGAAAATTGTATTTTACGCTTATTAAATTTTACACATTTTTTGTAAGACTAATGTTAACGATGATATGATTGTAAATTTTGTATTTCTCTTTTTAAACCTCATGATCTTTTTAAAAAAATTGTTTAACACCGCTAAGTTCTCCAGTCTCTGGGGAACTGATCATTGTAGGATTCAAACACACGATTTCTGATTGTTAGCCAGACGTGCTGACAAAAGTCAAGCCAAACCTCTGACCTAAGAAGTACGTGCACCACCAAGGCCACCAGGTCAGAAACGTCACCTTCGCGGTCTCCTAGCCTCTCAGGTGACATATTTTTAATCTGTCATAAAAATATTAAAACTCATAATATTCTAAATTTGTAGTTTTTTTAAATTGTTGAATAGGTTCAAATCTGCTAAGATATTTCATAATGTTTTTAAATTTCATTTTATGATTAAAATTAATATGATTTCCATTTGGAAAAATTTATATTACGGTAATTAATCAGAATAGAGGGGTGCCAGGTTATCTCAGGGATCATTTCGAGTCTCAAAATCCTGACGCTGCAGGTTAAAATACCCCCCCAATACATTTCCTCCATGTCCCTAAGGGGTTGAAAGGGAGGGTAACACTATTAAATTATACAGTCAAATAATACTTGATACAAATAGTAAGTTTTTTAGAATCATGGAAATGTCAACTTAGGGACAGGACGTCCCGTTTCGTCTTCGTGATAGGAAGCCCTGAAGATGGCTACAATTTTTTTTTTTTTTTTTTTTCAGGAAATCCATTCAAAAGGTAATAAGAATAAATAAAAATATTGATAATGAGGGGATTAAAAATAATATGAAAGTACAAAGTTTGGGTAAAAATCATTGGAAATAATTAGACCATCCTCTGGTAGATTTTCTGCCCAAATCGAATCTCCCATTTGATAAAAATTAAATATAATAATAGCTAAGGATCAACCATTAATCCATTAAAGTAGAAACTTTAATTAAAAAAAACACTTTACTCTAATCTTAAAAGTAGAAACAATAATATAAAAAAACCCACAAAAGTGAAGATAAATATAGAGCAAAATACGGGATCACATTAAACTTGCTGTTTCTGGAGAAAATAATTCTGGTATTATAAAATGTGGAAGTCGAGCATTTAAGATAAGGTATTTTTGAAATCCAAGCTCTGCAATATACAGAGATGCTTTATTTTATCCACAAGAAATAAAGTTTTTGCAGAGGCCATATTTTTTGTTGTGAAAGATGGAGATAAAGTAATATATATCTTATTATAAAAATTCATTAAAGAAAGATAAAAGTAGCAGAAACTTATGATAGAAATGGAAGATAATTTCCATCTTTGTATTACTTTCCCACTTTTAGAGATTGAGACTGTAAACTTAATGAGGAAGGATTGGTCAGGAATTTGAATAAATAAAAAAATTGGTTTTTATTTCTAATTTTTAATAAATGAAATATTGGCAATAATAAAAACTAATTTATTTGAATCCCCAATCAATCCTTCCTCATAATGGAATTAAAATTTTCATTATAACACTATTTCAGTAGAATACTATTTAAATATCAGACATGCTTTTTACAAAGATCGTACCGTACCGTACAATGCTTGGCTGGCATGAGTGATTAAACAGTGCCAAAGTAGGATATAGTCCTGCTCCAACAAACACTGATTTGCTCAAACTTAAATCTTGTTTTGGACATTCCAATTCAAATATTTCATGAGCATTAAATTGGAGTAGCTGCAAATTTTTCAGTATTAGACCTCCTATTAATCTAAAACAGTTTTTTTTTTCATCCTCCAACAGATCTAAAATATTGAAAATAATGTATTTAGTTTAAAAATTAAATTAAGGTTATATAGCAAAGTCTGATTAATTTATGTATTACTATTATATCTAGGATCAAAACAACTATTAAGTATAAATTTAATTAAAAAAGCTATCCAAATTTGAATAGAATTTATGACCTCCCATACTTATTCCACACTAAAATAGTCATAGAGAAGCCCTACCCTTGCCATGACACAATTCAATGCCAACAATATGGCCATTCAAAGGGAAACTGTTACAACCTCCTCACTNCCCCCCCCCCCTCCACCTCGCCAGCAATCTGTGTCAGAGGTAGCGCCGGCTCAAGACAGCTGTTACACTTATACACTTTCACCGAGGGGAGGGGGTGGGGACCCGTTTCTGGGTGGACCGACGGATTCGCATTCATACCCCAGAAATCCGGTCACCGGCTCATCCTTATCAACATTCAACCTCAATTAACTCACTTTTTTTTAATTTTTTTTTATATATATCTTTCTTTTCAAGATAAATATCAAAACAAATATAAACAAAAAAAAAATACAATATGACTGCTTTTGATGCCTTAATTATGCATCTTAATTAGTTAAAATAAAGATCAATTTATTTTTATCCCAAAATAAATAAAGGTGCATATTGCAGAAATTCTACTTATGCCGCTACGCTTTGTTTCTCAGAAAATTCCAAAATCCATAAAATTCACAATTTATTTAGTAAATGGAGGGTAGATAAAGGCATCATTTATTATATTAAACAATCACATAACTTTATAAAATAATAAATAATTTTATTTCATATATTTAGTACCTACTAAATCTAAAAATTACTTTTAATTAGTTGCATACGCTAATAAGTTTAATTTAATATTTTTCTGTATACAACATCCTCAAGTTGCATTTATATGACAATAACACAGCTCTGAAGATGGCTTACAATGTAAGTCAGATTGAGGCACAATAAGTATTATTTTGTTTTTAATTTACATTTTAATTAATAAAAGTTTGGATATTGCACTATTGTGATATTGCAATATTGTACTCAGAGGTATTGTGCAGCACTGGCTTCAGCTTAAAGAAATTATATATTAAATAAGAATATTGCAGTAAATAAATATAAATAATAAAAAAGGCAAAAAAACATGAAGTCACAAGTTAACTTGTCAAATCTAAAAGTAAAAAATATTTCCATAGTTGAAAGAAGACAAAGCTGTTATCTCTAATATAATCTAGAACTTTTCAATTTTATATTGTTATAAAATTCACTGATTTGTATGAGTTATTTGTATTTTTTTTTAAAGTGTTTATTACTTATGACTGATTGAACCTTATTTTATGTTTAAACAACACTACAAAAGTGGCAAAAGTAAGCATTAGGCATCATGTTTATTTATACTCCTAACGGTTTTGAATGCACTCAGTTTTTTCATGTTATTTTGGTAAGTCCTCTTTTCTCAAGAGCTCTACATTACGAAGGAGATAATAAAGTATTTGTACTTCAATCAGACTGTAGTGTGAGGAGCGAGTTGATTTTTTTGAACTCATTCGAAGTTCAGTGTCTATTACATCATTTATTATTTAAATAAATTTGCTTTAAAAAAAAAAATGATAAAAATTGACCCTCAAAAATCTTCAATACTCTGACTTTTCAGACGTTTGAGACTCTAAAATCTTGAACCATTGAATTGTGAGTTTTGTACTTCCGAATATATGCTTAACATATTATCAGTAAGTGCATATTAAGAGCTCATGTGGCGTTCGGTTTGGAGCTTCACAAGCTATATCTGCGGATATAGTAATTTTGAATATTTTCATGAGATTTCTCCAGGGTAACCAAGATATTCACGTACGATATCAGGCTTGGAAAATTATAAATCAGTATGTGGTAAGGTAATGGCTAAATTTGGGGAAGAAGGAATACGGGAAAGACCAAAATTTTAAATTGGGCTAGCTTTGTTCTGTTAGTATTACGAAAAACTATACTAACAATTAATTTATTTTTCTAACAATAATATACAAAAGATATTGAAGAATGAAAACCAAATTAAATAATCTTTAATATCTTCATTATTTTAACAATTAAAATTTAATTTAAAAAATATAATTGACTAATAAAACGGGTTGTTTTTGGTTGAAATCAAATAAAAATATAAAAAAATTTGTTTTCAAATACTTTATCATTGTTAGTGTTATAGCAACAAATCGAAAACAGAATAGAAACAAAATTTAATTTTCTAACATTTATGTTTAACAAAATTTCTGCATTTAACAATATGACGCCAGTGTAGCTCATGGGATATTTTCGGATCTTTCAATCCTGTCACTGCGAGTTCAAATCCCACACAAGACAAGCTTTTATCGATAAATAATCTGAAGAGCCATGGATATTTAGATTGGGGTGGCAACCTGTAGATAGCTCCTCCCTCATTGACCCTAAGTGGTTAAAAGGGGGCTAACACTTTATAAAATTTTAAATAAAAAAAAATTAAGGTGACTTTTCAAAAAGAAACCTGTCTAAATATGTCGCTCTAACGGCATACATCCCTTGAACTTCCAGTAAGAAGTGCTCTACGATAAGAAGTTAAGCGATCACTGCATAAGGTATATGTTAACACATGTTCAGGTTACGATACTCCGAATATCTGTAAGTCCACCCCATAAACCGGCAAACACATTCCATTTTAGTCGTATCCAGCAAATTTTGAAGAAAAAAAAACGATAATTTGTTACTATGAGTGATAGAATTTAAATATTATTCATACCTCTTCGATTATTTTTCAATTTAAGATACTTCACTTCTTCACACTTTTCCTAAATTGTAATAAACCTTTTATTCTTGGTATAATCATACAGTTTTTAATCATATTGAAAAAACTTTGGAACAATGTCCTGTCCACTTCTGCTGAAATATGTCTTGACTTTTATTTGTCACTTGTTACATAATCCTTTAAAATGGAACTGCTCATAGATTAGAAATATTTACCCCAATAATTTTAAATGATTTCATCACATTTTCTCATCATACTATGATTTGCTACTGCAACAATTATGAATCATTGATTATTTCCAGTTTAACATTTAATTTGTAATTAACATAACATTATTATTTTGTTTTGTTTTGAATCTCACTAATCCTACTAATAGTGACAATAAAAATAAAT
Source organism: Oncopeltus fasciatus (assembly GCA_000696205.2). NCBI lineage: Eukaryota > Metazoa > Arthropoda > Insecta > Hemiptera > Lygaeidae > Oncopeltus > Oncopeltus fasciatus. Next base: position 605,949 of record KZ807247.1, read on the forward strand.
ATGATGGTACGATGGTCCTAATAAGGATTATTGGTAAAGAGGAAAAATCTAAACATTAAGATTGAACTTTTTTCTTTTTTTTTTTAAATACTGAATTAGTTGTGGTATTTAATCCCACATTAATTTTGTACAATAAATGCAAGGGAATAGAATAAAAAACTCTTACTACCTCAGTCAAGACTCGAACTCGGATCTCCTGCTTTCCGGGCAAGCATGCTATCCATTACACCACCGAGGCTAGCCAGATAATTCATTCTACTTCCCGCACTCTACCGGGAGTCTAAATTTAATTCAATCTTAATACATCCGTTGTATTAAGATTGAACGTTCATTTCTCCAGTGATAAGAGCCCGGATTGAAACTTTAAGCCTCTAATGGGTCAATCAGACAGACAGACAGACAGACAGACGGGCATTAAGGAAAGTGGCTTTCTTTGAGAAGGCTGCCTTGACCTATAGGTCCCCTTCCAGGAGGTAAGCCCTCAACGGTACATGCCTCTAGAGAGGCTGGAGGGTCCTACGGTGCCTGGAGAAAGTATCATGGCATTTAAAAAAGAGAATGCTATTCACATCCCCCACCACCAGGAATCATATCCAGGACTCTCCGCCTCTGCTATAAAATTAAAAACGAAAACGAGTTTGAAAGCGAGTTGTCCAGTGTTACCTTCCATCCAGGTTTTTCTCCTTCTTCTGGTTCCCCCGGCCNTCATACCTTATATTCTCCGTCTTCATTGGTTTCTGTACACCATCTCCCGTTGGCGAGCGCTTTCGGACACTGTCCATCTTCTGGCCGAATACATACGTTCACTGTCACGGTCCGTATTCAACTAGTAGGAGTTGAATACGGACCGTGACAGTGAACGTTTGTATTCGGCCAGAAGATGTACAGTGTCCGAAAGCGCTCGCCGGGAGAGGATGTACAGAAACCAATGAAGACGGAGAATATAAGGTATGAGAGTTCTATATTCATTGGTGGTAGAAATAATAATAACCCTTTAAATAATAAATATTTATTGTTGACAAATAAATCCATTTTTTTTTAACAAAAGATTTTTTTATTTAAATGTCAGGCGCTATATACAAGATAATCACAGCTAAAATGCAGTTCAGAGCCTAGATGCAGGCCTTCTCACAATCTGCTAGCTGTGGACCCTCCTAATAGCTCGGACTCAGCCTCAGATAAATTATATATTTAAAAAAATTATATTTTTTCGTTTATTTGAGCTGGTAGGGAAGCTGATGACAATTAGGGTTATCATATAACATCCAATCCTTGCACTTTTTATATATTATTCTTTAATTGCTGGGCGCTTTCAGAATCATTAATTCCATCTTCGGAGCTCAGTCACCTTCTAATGAGCGCTCCTCCCTTGGCAGCTCTAGGCGCATTGGATTGTGGGGCATAAAGTACTATTAAATCCCCACATCATGGGATTCAGTCCTTACTGGATCGACATCCCGATCTCCAGGAAGTAGGGATTTAGAACTTCATGTCCCACAATGACTTCCTGCAGATAAGATCCAGTACACCTAGAGTTGCCATGGCAGGGGCCATAACACATACTCATTACAAAGTGATTGACCTCTGCTGATGGAAACAATGATTCTGAAAGCGCTCAGCAATTTAAAAAAATGTATGACAATTCCAAATAATTGGGAAACTGGGAAAAAAAAAGGTAAGTTGGAGAGTGAGTTTTATGTGAATTCAAATTGTAGAGAAATTTGAGAAATTAGAGAAATTATTTACTCAGCCGAGAAATCCTCTTAGTTAAGATTACATGATTTTTTTGTTAGGGTTCGGTCAAGGTAGATTCACAATACAAATACAAATTTTAAAAAAAGTGTATACAATATATAACAAGTGTATAAAATGTTAGGGAACATTTTAAATTTTGATTACTGTTTTAAATCATCTTCCTTTTTTTTCTTTTTTTCAAATCCTTCTGCTTAGGTTCCAGGAGTTGTGCTGATATTTCCCTCCTGAAAAGTTGATACTATCTGGGCCGCTCAAGGAAAGCGTTCGGGTCTTGCAATACTGGTGCTGCGGGTTCGAATCCCACCCAGGACAAGTCTTTACCGATAAATAAAAGCTTTTCCTGAGCCATGGATGTTTAAAATTGAATGGAAACCTGCAGACAGCCCCTCCCTCCATGAGGGTCATACCACATAGGGTATGTGGTTGAACGGAAGGCTAAGACATTAAAAAAATACCATCTTCAGTGCTCAGTCTTAATAAAAAATAATATATTTAGATTTAGTGCCTAGCTTGTATTAACAATTGTAAATATTTATATATCCATTGGTATTAATCAATAAATAAATATGTATTTTTTGAACTCATTCGAAGTTCAGTGTCTATTACATCATTTATTNATTGTCAGATGGAATAAAACATGGTAGGGGCCAAAGCACGATGCTCTCTTGATCTGGAGTTTATCTACAACTGATAATCCCCTGCTCACTCCTTGGAACCTTTGGTGATGACCAAGCAATTCTTTCTTCCGATGTTGACTCACATACTGCCAGGAGAAATCTCCAACGACATCTCATGGACATTAACCCATGGTGTCAGCTCCGTTGCATTAAGGTCAACGAAGGCAAATGCTGTCATGTCACTTTCACACTAAGGAAGAAACAACCTGGCAGAATTTACTTTAATGGTATCCTTATCCCTACTTCCAACTGCGTCAGATATCTGGGCATTCATCTTGACTCTTGGCTAACATGGAACACACACACAAAAATCAAAAGACAGGAATTAAATAGGAGATTTGGACAACTTTACAAGTTGTTAAACCGCAAGTCAACTTTAACTCTGATTAACAAGCTTACTCTTTATAAGACGCTGCTGAGACCTATTTGAACATGTGGAGTCGGACTGTGGGGAACTGCAAAACCATCCAACATCCAAGGAATACAGTCCTTCCAATCCAAAACCCTAAGAATCATACCTGATGCACCCTATTACGTTGCCAACTCTTTACTCCACAATGACCGTAAAATCCCTTTTGTAAAAGACATTATCACAACCTGTTTTAATAAATTCCACTCTGACCTTTCCATGTATCCCAATCCTTTAGCTAAAACATTATCTAGTATTATCCTAATTATTATTACGCCGCCTGAATAAGAAATGGCCGCGTGACCTCTTCATTGCCAACACTTCATAAAAATTATATGAAGAGAAAAAAAAGAAAAAAACAACAAACAATTGTTAATATTGTAAATAGTCATTTAGGAGCACTGCAATTGGACAGCTTCTCCACCAAGCGAAATACATGCTAATTAATTTTTTTTCCCTTTTTTTTTAGTTGTGTATGTATATTTTTTTAAATATTGTTTTATTTTGTACATTATTATTTTATTTGTATATATCTATTATATATTTTGAGAGTACAATGCAAGATGCTAAGTGCAAGTGTTAAAAAAAAAAAAAATGTTTGGGTTCTACGTAGAATATAAAATGTCGAGAAGAGGGTATGAATATAGAGGTATACGTCTAGGATCGATGAAGAATTTTGTTCAAAATTCACGTCAAAACTTCAATAAATTGATTTCCCTAACATAGATGTAAAAAAAATATTTTGTCAAATTTATCAGTCAATATTATTTTTGTGAAAAATGGCATTATATTGAACAAGATGGAACATCTGCCTGAGGAATAATGAACCTCGGTGACTAACTTCTGTTTTATCTTCACTTTGTGGGAGTGATGAAAGAGTGGAATCTCTTTGAAGATGTAATGCACCCCACATTTCGGAAGTGAATGGAAGACCATCACACCCCCGTCGGTGCAACGCTCTCCCGACCTTTACCCCTCGGAGTTCATCCCGTCCTGACGTAACTCTGCTCTCAGGAAGTGGGAAGACCTGCACCACAAGTCGGCAGGTTACACAAGGGAGGTTTTACTTGCGTGGAAGATGCCGCTACCGTTGTTGTTCTCTGCGGGAAAGGTTAATCCCATAATGGAATCCGTAAGGGGAAGACCAGTACATTATTTTTTTTACGAAAGCATTCTCTAGATGCCCTTATCAACAAGTAGAAATGTTTCTTTTATCAACAAACTTGGATGGTTCTTATCAATCCATAGAAGAATCCGGCTTAACCAGTTCTGTGTCACATTACTTAGCATCATATATCAACTTGAACAGGTTGGAAAGGGCTTGCTGACCGTAATTTTACAGGACAGAATGGAAAGTGATCATATTTCATGCGTTCAATACATAATCCTAGGCTTGCGTGAGCTGTCAAGTTGTCATCGAATGGCCTGCTTCAGAGTTTTATAGCATACTTAAGTTTGTGAGTAAATCACATTTCTCTCACTTTACACTCAGTAAAAGCAGACACACGCAAACGTGCGAATCTAGACATAAAAAATGTGTGGCTTCTGAAAGAAGTAGACTCATCTATACTAATTACCCCAGCTTTTCTAGGGTAATATACAGGATACTAGATAGTCAGAGAGAGGTTTATGATGGAATAGGCTATTAGAAAGACTATTTGTTACTCCAGGTTTGGCATTTCATGAAAAATACCAAGCATTGGGCACCAAAATTAAATATTAATAAAGCCTGGGTATTTTCTTTCAATGGGGCCAAGTATATTTATCAAATACCAAATTAATAACAATTAATTATTTATAACATTTAAGAAGGGAGGGGGGATTTAGATATAAATAGAAAAGAAGTCAATATGTTTGTTATTGTTACAGATGAAAAAATAAATAAAACGTTAGGAAAATTAACTGTAATTGAATATCATATTATTAACGGGAGCTTCTTGCACCTTTTGAAGAACAAACTGAAAAATATGCAATTTTGGAGTTTCAGCCACCATATTTTTGTTCAGACCAGTAAAATATATCAAAAGCCCAATGCAACTCAAGATTATACAATCTAATTAGTCAATTGCACAGAAGGAGTTGTGAAGAGACATTCCTTGCCCTCTGACCAGTCCAACTCATCACTATTCATTGATGATTGTCATCATCGGTTTACACGCGACACAGTTATGAGTGCTTGTTTCTGAACTATTGTTTGAATTTCAGCACATTTCAGGAACAATACTTGAATGTTCTATTTCAATTTGACCTGATTATGGAATACAAAATGTATACTTCTGGAACCTGTATTTATTATTTTCCCCAATTAGTTAAGTTCAAAACTTAATAATTAGGTTTATCTATAGCCCTTACAAAATTTCAGAAGGTGCTTAAACTAAGCATATTGTCCATGCTTAATTAAAAATGGATATGTTAAGAGTAAATTGCTTATAAGCAAAGGAAAGGGTAATGAATTTTAAAGGTGAGGTCCATTTGGCAATGGATATTTTGACGAGAAGAGAATAGAAAAGCATACATTCTTCAAAAATACAGTCTTAAATAACTGCCTTAATGAGTATTTTCGAAAAATTATGCATAATATAAATTCTGCACCTACAAATATCAATATTTTTTTTCTTGACACTAATTTTAACAAAATATTACATTTATAAGTTATGGTTTTCCCCGTACCACCCCTCTCCCTCAATCATTTCAGAAAAAAATTATATTTTTCATCAATTTTCAATAGAAATAACGGGTCCAATTAACCACTCGACTTAAAATTCTTAACTATGTTCTTCAACTTACATGTTTCTTGAAAATATTCTTAATTTAAAATTGTATTTTAAAGAAATTATAGTTTTTAAATTCAATAAAAACTGCAAAAATTGCAATTTTAAATTTTGATCTTCCTCTCAGCCCCTTCCGTAGACTACACTAATGTACGCACACATACGCACAAAGACACACACACACACACACACACACACACACATATATGATTTTCAAAGGATTCATATTTTAAGCTGTAGGATTGGTGATGATCTGAAAAAATATTCAAATACCAATGCCGGTGTCATGATAACAACGTGAATAGCTTGATCATAAAATAAATCTAAAATATATCTAACTTAGAAAACAAATCGTAGCAAGAGAAGAGCAAATTTAGAACTTTAGGAACTTATGTCAAACACAGAAAGATTTGTAACTCTTCTTTTCATGGTTCTACCAATTCCATCGCAGTCTGTCATCACGCTGTGGGGTATGAAGAACAGAAAGCATTCATCTGATAAACTGCCCCCTGATGGCCATAATCCCCCTTGAAGTTTTTAAGCGTTAAATCGTATTTAAAAAAATTATCTCTCAGTGTTTCTTTTTAAATCATCTGTGATCATCCAATGAAACATCATAATTTTGGTTAATTATAGTGAACACCATTATCAACTCTTTAAGGATTCCATTAGATCACTTATTACAATTCCATTGAGTGAGTTTAATTGTCTTCAATTACACATGTGTGTAAAATTGGTCGGTACAAAATTATAGTATTTTTTTTTTAACTTATTAAAGTTAAACATTAAAAATAGTTTAAGCCTTACTGTATCATAAATGCTGTATCGAAATAGCCCAATGCTCATATTCCTACACATTAAATAAATATCAATGCCACAAAACCACTCTAACAACCATGAATACCATTTAACAAAAATCAAATTACTTATGGCAATAGTGCTAATGAGTTTCCAGCACAAAAAATAAACTTCTTAGTTTTCCATTTTAGCTCCTAATTCGAAACTAGTTGCTCAAATACATATTTACATGCAGAATATAAGTTCCCATTGTTCTTATTACAATCATGAATGACTGTGAGACATATAATCAAGTATTTAAATTAGCATTCACAATATAATTAACCTATAAAGGCCTAGACATTTAATTTTCTTAAATGAGCCCCATGCAAAAATATAATAACAGTTCGAAGTGCTCATGCGGGATAAGAATAAAGCAAGATTATATAAATTCGTTTCAATGGAAGCTTTTTTTTTTTTAATTGTTTCACCGGATCAAATTCATGATTCTTAGCCAAAGTGTAGGCGATAAGTGATTTTATGTAGGGATGAAGGGATTGAGAGAGTAGTAGCTACAGCCCCCTGACATCCTAGGTACTTAGGGTTGTCTGCAACAACCCTGTTTTTACTTTGGGAGCCCTAAATTTGCCCATTCAGATTTAGTTAGGACATAGCACAGGCTTCTGATGGAGGAATTTACATCCCCATCGAAGGGAGGATGAGTTTTTATTTTACTTCAAATGGAGAGGTTTTTTTTTGTTTTTTTTACGTCGGCAGGTATTAAAAATAAATATTTTTTAAAGTTTTTTTGTTTTTTTTTTGTTTTTTTTTGGATCAACCTTGACCGAACCCCAACTAAAGTTCTCTACCAACTTATATTTTACTCTACCTTAATAAAAAAGGCCCTTGGGTTCCCTGCTGGGTTTATAATATTTATTGGTTGTTAGGCGTTTCACCAACTTTGTTTGCCAATAATTAATAAATACGCAAAATTCGAATTTTAAGGAATATAGTAAATATTTGGAGTAGGAAAAGTGTCCAAATATAGTAAATATTTGGACATTTTTCTTACTCTGAAACATGGATAGTTTCTAGAGTACCGAACCATATGTATTTTCCATAATCACTCAAGCTATAGTGGCAAACATTTTAGACCAATTAGAAATCTGTGTAGCTTAAGTAGCTTCTGTTAGCTTAATTAGCAATCACTACTTCAGGAATGAGATGCCATCTGTCATTATTTATGAAAGGTGAAAATTTGTTTCTGCCACAGCTTATTCTGATTAATTTATTCACTTAACTACAAATATATTATCTACCTTATATAAATTTTCAGTATCCAGACAATTCTCTAAAGGCACGCCAGTTTAAGCTGGTGAGTTATGGATGTTTTGGACGCGTGATGGTAGCTTGGGCCAAATAGCTGCTGGGTCAGGATTTTGGCACGGGGGGCGTCTGCCCCAGTTCGCTTTCAGCCTTCTACGGCTCTCCACCTAAGTGACAAATAGCCAACAGACAGGCTAACAGAATTCTAAACAATGGTGGCTAAGTCTATATAGCTACGTCACTGCATTCCAGATTCGTAGTCTCGCACAAGCCGCCGGAGTTAATACACATGAAGTCCTCTTGACCGTAATGACGTACAACTTCTATGTAGATACTTCTACTTCAGTGTCTACTATAATTATAATAAACATCGACAATACACAATATACAATAAGGTTGAAGATGGACGAATTTAGCCTTGTAACATCTCTTAAGTTTAAGTCTTTAAGTCTTATTCGACTTTCGGAAAGAAAAACTTTCATTTTGTTCAAGGAGGCCTCTACTGTCTCCAGGTATATTCATAAATACTTCTCTCGGACTTGACCATGAACAGTTTCTTTTTGCCAAGCTTTCGCACATCACGTGATGGCTTCTTCAGAGCTGAAAGTAGAATGAGAGCGACTCCAGGTCCAGTGGGCTTATATATTTGTCTAGGATCATTTAGGCGGATTTCCTATAAATGACATTAAGTGTTTGAACAATTTTTAAAATAATGAAATCAAATTCGGTATTTCAATAGTTTTATGCAAACCGTTCGATGTTCACACTAATGACTGAAATCAAACAAAGGTGAGAAAGGTTTAAAGGAGACCAAAATTTAAAATTTTGGTATCTTGCTTATTACTAACGTTACAAGAAAATGTACAGAACAAAATAAGCGTAAAATACGATTCAATAACATTTATATTTCATAAATATTTTTAAAAATCGTATCCTAAGAAAAATATTTAAGACTATAATTTCGAGTGTTGAGCGAGCCTCTTCGACTAAATTTAGATAATTAGGTTTCCTATAGTAAACTGTTGAATTAGTTTTAGCTTTCAAATGAGAAGGGTTTAGAGAAAGACCTAAATATATAATGCTGATATCTTCGTTTTGTTTGATTTGCAAAATGTTTACTGAACACAATTGGTGGAAAAAAACGATTTTTATGTTCTTTAAAATAAAATAAAA
>KZ807248.1:0-10941 GCA_000696205.2 Oncopeltus fasciatus
ATCTTTTGGTAGGATAAGGGTTGTTCTGATCCCGATTCATCTGGTCTGTCCTTAAATGACCGCCTCCTCCCCGGCCCCAAGTTGCAAAGATGTCTCTTTCAACCTCTCTCACTGAGGTTCTTATGGCATTTCGTCTCCATCGTGTTAGACTTAGAAAAAATGTACCGCCAACATTTTATTATTATTATAAAGGAATTATAATAATATGTTACCAACATTGGCGCCCCTCTCCTGAATCTGAATTCTGCTTGAGCATCCAATTCTGCTTCCTAAAACCGCTCACCTCTCTGCGTTCTTATGCAAACACTTTCATGTTGAATCCCTTCACTCTGGACACAATACTGTTCAGGCCCTGTTGCGCACTAAATATTGGATCTTGTCTGTTCGCGGTCTATTGCGCCGAATTATAAGACAAGGTCTAACTTGCCATCGCTTCCGTGCGAAGCCGTTTCAACCCCAAATGGCTTCATTACCCGCATCCAGAGTCCAACCCAGCTGCCCGTTTGCTTCCATTAGAACTAACGATTCTAAGCTGCTGACAAGCGCTGTTAGTAGTTTGGTCCCTTTACTTAATGATTAGTAAAATTGCTTACAGCCCCTGTAAATAGTTATTGTTTCCCTTAATTTTAGTACTGATTCCTTTAATTTTCCTTTTTTAGGAAAATTAAAGGAATCAGTACTAAAATTAGTACACTAAAATGTTAGTACAATAACTCTGATCCCAAATAAGAAACAGAGACAAACCTACAAATTCCCACTTTATAAAGCCTCTATAAATTTTGGAATAGTACCGGTGACTCCCGGCCTTTAAATACCTCGTTCGTGTAGCTCTCTTCTATCTAATTATTTATGTAAGTTGTTGGAAGTGTTGTGCACTGAAAATTGACAGACATCAAGAACTACTTAGTTCAGCTCAAGCACTTGTGCTTGACAAATGTGTGATATTTGACAGAGTTACGTCGCCGACATCACCCAAAATTCAGTGAGTAAAATTTTTTTTTTTTTTAAATAGCCAGCCACAAGCGGGCCGGCAGGGCTCAGACTTGTCTTATCTGCCCCCTTCATCACTTTGGTCACTGTCTCAGTACAGGGCTCTCGAGCTCCGCGTCCCCGGTAGGTTTAAAAAAAAAAAAAAAAAAATTAATTATTGCCTTATGATATGAGGTAACTATTACCATCAAGTAAAGGAAATCAAGGATATCAAGGCATCTTTATGAAATTATGAACATAATTATTTATGCATTTGAATGCTTGTATCTTTATTTTCATGAGATTTTCCTTATTCCTATTCACGTGTGTTGTGCTACTTTTAAAGAATGATAATTCTTCGCGAATCTTATTTAGGAGGAGCTTAAAACACAATATTTTGTTGTAAGTCGCCTTAATACGATATTTTTAGTATAAATCTGTCTATTTTCATTAACTTGTCACTAATTCTTAAATATAATAATTTTTGGCAATTCACGAAGGGCCCAATAAAATAATTTAAGTACTTAAATCAGTGGTCATTTTAGGGGCACAACATGTTTCAGAGCGGTCTTGATGTTTTACGTCACAATATTTAAATATTTGTACCTCATCTCGATCCTTTAACCTCCACAACCAACCCTTTTCAAACTCTCATAAAGCTCGAGACAATTATTTTTTAAACTTAAGCGAGGCAAACATTTTTTGATTCAGTTAAAAACTTCTTCTTGAGCAGTTCTTTCTAACAATACTTAGTAAGGTAACAATGGCAAATTAGTTAATAATTTTACTTTCTTAATTCTGCGATTAATACGATTTTATTTATTACATATACATGTGTTTTATTATGTACCTATACATTTTATTATAGTATAGTGTTCAAGAGCTTCTTTGATTTTAATTACATCCTTAATTTAATTTGTCATAATGTTTTTAATCTGTACAGTCTTAAAGCTATGTTATAGGTATTAGTGATTTATTTATTCTGTAATAATTAAATTGTTAGCTGTAATAAATGTGCAGGCACTGAATTGCGGATGTCTGTCTGAGCTTAAGTTGTCTATTTTTCTTTCTCTAATCTGTTACTCAACACCTCCCTTTAAAATGAAAAATATTGCATAAAGTGTGGAGATGAATAGATCAAAATCTTCCTCTCTGGCCATGTTGATCTTGACATGTGATGCTTTTCAAGTCTGTTTAGAATTTCCTTCAAATATTTCTTAAAATCATCTGTTCTAGGACCACACCTTTTGCTTCACACTAAGTGAACATTATAACAGTGAAGTTAGTCGCTGATATTCTGTCACAATTTTGTATTCGGGCACTGAAGGGCCGAGGAACAAATAAATGATTCCTCCATTAAGTTTAGACTTATGTCTAATCTGCTTTTGGCATAATGAGAACTATTAGACATTTTTATCCCTAGCCTATTAATTTCATAATGGTTAAGAGTTACCTAACGTTCTATGATGCTACTTTACTAATCAATAAACAATTAATACTAGCTTATCATTATCAATTTTTTTCCTTTATGTGCCACTTTCTCCTAACTTTCCCTTTTAAATATACTATTCATTACTAACTGAAAATGTTTAAATGGTTTTTAGTATTATTCAATATTTTTAATTAATTATTTTATTTCTCCTCCACCACTTTACCATCAGGAAGATAAAAATAATTTTAATAAATGCTTCCGGGCTTGACCATATCGAAAAGTTGTCTTTCGTCAGCTTTCACACATTGTGTGATAACTTCTCCAGGATTGAATAGAGAATGGATTCTCTGTTCAGCCCTGAAGAAGAGTAATCAATGTCAAGTTAACATATAATGGGTGGAGATTTCTTTTTTAATAGTTGTTAACTTAAACATACTGTTTGCCCATTTAGTCTTAAAATATTCATAATGGAAAAAGTCCTTGAACAAAACATTTTAAGTTTTCTATTTTTATGGTTGACAAATAGAATAAGAAAGTCTGTCATAGGAGCAGTGTGAACTAATCATATGTCCAATGTTTCATTAATAATCGATATAATACAGTGCAAACGACTAAGTTTATATTAAAATTTTGTTGAAAAAGCAATGAAAAAGAAAGTTAAATGTCCTTTAAGCTGTCTCTGGGGCAATATAGAGGAGGGAGGTACTCAACCCTTCTTGTTTATTCCTATATATATTCCTTACTGTGGGTTTTTATTATACTTAAATTATAATTATAATTACTATTAACTCCAATTTTGTTTTTTAATTTTTCATATGATATTTGCTTTTTGGAAGTTATAGATTAAGCGAGAAATGAAGATTAGTATTATATCTCTCTCGCTCTTACCCCATTCACCCAACATTATCAGTAAGTATTTTAATGATTTGCAAAAAGAAGCTCCAATCCTGAATTTAGTTTTTAAGAGGAGGGTTATTAATCCTAACCTTGAATTTAAATTCTTAAATACCTTCCTTAATATGATATTTTCATTTTAAAAGTTAAAAAAGTATATTTTACTTGTATTGTGCTGCATAATATTTTTACCTAAACTAATAAAACCAAAGTTTTTTTTTCATTTTTCATTTTACCCTTTCATGATTTCTGAAACAACTGAAATACGAGTTTGTTAGTTGAGGTATTTTTTTTTTTTTTTCAATGTCATGATTTTTATTAATTGTTTGAATAAACAGAATAGAATTATACTTTTTCTTTTCCATAAGTTTGGGTCTGAAAATAAATAATATAAATGATAAATATATTATATTTTGCATTTTCCCATTCATATTTTTTGCATGTCTTTGATTTCCTCTTTTGTTTTTTGCTTAAATAGACTGAAGATGAAAAACCAGGATATTTCTCAGCCAAGTGAAGCCTGCTTGCCTTTGAAGAAAAAACTTCTCACTTCTGTCTGGGAAGACTTCAACCCTCTGCTCTCTGAGGTGTCAAAGCTTTCCAGGCATCTTACTGAGGAAGATGACGTACTAGAATTAAGTAGATCAGAACTTCTGTTTGTGGCCTTGCTCCAGGCATTAAAAACCAGAGATGCGGTTGTAAGTATCTCAGTATTGTAAGAGACTTATATTTAGTGAAGTTATTTCCTAATGCATGATTCATTTTCAGATGAGTGGAAGACTTCTGTTGGAGGTGGACCATTGGAAGGTCTTGCCACGACTCTCCTTCTACTTAGGACACAAACTCCAAGTGGAGCTTAATTGTCCGGATGACTTTTTCAGTAGCGCGGCTGAGTTTGCACATACTCTAAAAACTTGTGGATTATTTAGAGTTCCTAATAAACTCCTTGAATTTCTTGACCATTTGGCTGAGGCAAGTTTTCACATTGAACAAATCACACAGTGAAATCTCATTAAAATATAGTTTTTACTTGACATGTACAAAAATTTGCAGTATTACTAAAAAAATGATTATAATTAAGTATCTTAAATTTATGTATTGTATTCCCAACTAAGTACTTTTTTCTGTTCTCTTAAATAGATAAATGTTCTAAAATATTTTTATACTTTGAGGTTTTAGGTATCAATAAACTCAAAATTATAATTATACAATTTTCCTATATCATTACTTTTTTTTACAGTGCATGAGGAAGGTGATTGAAAACAGATCCTTAAGAACACAGGTAAGGAAGCTGATCTACTAAAATCAGTTAAATGATTACAATTATTTTGTTGCAATTCTTATTATTATTATTAATTTTGATAATATTGTGCATACATACTCCTATAGATTCTACAGAAGGGGTTTATTTACTTTTGACAATAAATAACTTTTATTTTTAATTCAAGCAGTAATTAGGAAGTTCTATCATTGTAAAATATTGTATAACGTGCATTTCAGTAATATACCCAATCATTTTGAGGAGAGGGGTGAATTCTATTGTTTCTTTATGCTGCCTATTAAAATTTTAATGTTGACTTTGTGTATTTTACTTTTTAAATTTATTTGTATTTACAAATTTATAATTGTGCTTACCTATCTGCCTTAGCATCTCTAATATAATTAGGCAAACTATAGTATCAGTAATATTTTTTATAGTTTATATTAAACTCCGTCATAATTAGCATGTATGTTTCAGGAAATTTACTTGAAGTAGCCTTCTCAAATCAAAATTATCACATGCCAAAGAAAGTTTATAAATATATTTAAAAAAAAAAAAAAAAACAATTATTTTAAGATTATATTTTATGAATTTATCTGTTTTATATTTATTTCCCAGTCAAGTGGAAACTACTAAGAGAAGGAGTGATGTCACATGGCTTATTTGTTTACTTTTAGCATAGGCCATTTAAATGGATTGAATTTTAATCTCCTTTAATTTATTTTATTAATATTACTAAAAATAAATTAAAGGAGATCAAAATTACATCCATTTAGCCTAATTATAAGTTATAAATAATTCACTGTTTCTTTCCAGGAGGCTGATGTCAGACAGGATTTCCAGAGGGAGGCAGGAAGCATTCAGGGAGAAAGTGGTAGTTCAAACAAGGTATGTACATGTTAGGTAAATGATGAAAAAGGTTATTTTCACTACCAATGGATATAGAACTATCATACCTTCTATTATCCATCATCATTGGTTTCTGCAAACCATCCTCTGTTGGCGAGCGCTTTCGGACATTGTCCATTTTCTTGGCCGAATACATGTGTTCACTGTCACTGTCTGTATTCAACAGGCAGTTGAATACAGACAGTGACAGTGAACACATGTATATTCGGCCAAGAATATGGACAATGTCCGAAAGCGCTCGCCAACAGAGGATGGTTTGCAGAAACCAATGATGATGGATAATAGAAGGTATGATAGTTATGTACATGTTCTTTGTGCAATTTTGTTGTGCACGTCGACTGCTAAGGTCATTGGCGCTCTTTGGCGCTTTTTATTGTGGTGTTTAATCCTAAATTAATTTTAAACAATAAATGCAAGAAAATAAAATAAAAAAATCTAAACTGTCTCAGCCAGGCCTCGAACCTGGGTCTCCTGCTATCCAGGGGGGCATGCTATCCATTACACCACCGAGACCCCGGTCTCGGGGTGTAATGTATAGCATGCCGCCTGGATAAGGGGAGATCCAGGTTCGAGTCCTGGCTGAGACAGTTTAGATTTTTTATTCTATTCCCTTGCATTTATTGTTTATTAATTAATAAGTTCACTAATCTTTTTTTTGGCTTTGATATAAGTATAATGTATACAATAATAAATAAATATATTGTGATACCTGTATATTTATTCTGTACGGGTGAAATATTTATGTTTAATTTGTCACATTAATTAATTTTTGAAACATGAATTGATTTAATAAATATTTCATATAATTTCTCAAAAATGTACTGCCCGAAGAATTTTTGTATAATTTATTTTTATATTTTGATATTAATTATCTCTGTTTTGTTTTTAAAAATTACTTCTAGGCTATTGTTTTTATATGACTTATTCCTTACCAATATCACAGAAAAAATGTATGTTGCTCAGCTCAGCATTTAGTGACAGAAACTATACTGACTTCAGACTTCAAAATATTTCTTTTCTTTGTCATTTTAAAAATTTTTAAACTTTTTAGATTCATTACAGAAACATCTGATTAATTGTATATAATTTATAAACTATTTTCAGGACTGCTCCAAAAAATGTAATAATAAAGCAAACGAATTAATCATATAGAACAATAACTGCATAAAAGTGTGTTAATTAAATGTATGTGTGTATTTTTTTTCACTTTCTTATTTAATAGATGTTGTCTGACACATCATTTATATTAGGGTGTAGGAAATATGAAGGGCATAGCGGCTGTTTGAATAAGTGTTTGTTTATTTATGTAGAGCAGTTTTTGAGGAAATTAAAATTTTCTTTATATGATTTCAGGCCAAGAGAAGAGACAATGGAAGAAAAAGAAATTCTAAAATAAATCAACAGGTAATTTTCAACTAAAAAGATGAATGTTCTAAAAGAAAACATCACTGGTTGTGTCATAATTAAATTCAATTAGTTAATGAACATATAAAGTGAATATTTAGCTTAACTTAACAAGTAATTTTTTAAATATAAATGAGAATCCATTAGTTTAATATTAAATTAAACTAATTTAATGTTAAACTAATGAATTTTTCATATTTTCAATGTTGTTGAAATATTTAATATTCATTTTTAAGATTTCAACAGCATTGAAGTAGTAATATTTTATAGTATAACATACAAATATATAAAAACAAGAGAATAAATAAGTATAATACTAAAGCTGCTAAATGTGTGAAGCAAAGTTAAAGTTTGACCAGAAATTTTTTAATTTTATTTAATAATTTTCAACATATTTTTTACAAGCATTAATATATTAGATCTGAAGTAGCTTTAAATTCTCTAAAAAGTTAAAAATTTCCGGCATATCTTCAGCAGTTCTTTTCTGTTACTTTCAGAGCAAAGTAAAGAAAAAAAGTACTGCAAATTACAATTGTACTATAAATTACTTTCTAAATCTTTTAATGTCTATTTTTATATGCAATTATCAATGTTTTTTTTTTTTCAATTGTAGGAAATTAATTTTGCATTCTTAATTCTATATTCATAATTTTCTGAAACTTATAGCAATGAAGAAATTAAAAAAAAATTTTTTGTTTACAAATCCCTCCTTTACTTAGAAAGCTTTTAAGCCAGGCTAAAGAAGGCTGGACAGGCTGTCTTAATAAACTATTTTCACAGAAAACTATCATACAATCCATTGATAGTTAAATAAACTATATAGAGTATATATATAGTTAAAATATAAACTTGGTGACATTAACTTAGTGAAATAAATTGTGAAAATGAAGTTCATTGCAAATGTTTTTAATTTATGAAGGTTTCTAAAAATTCTAAATTATATTTATAAGTTGTAAAACTCTTTATAATCCATTATAAATAATTTTAAAGTAGATTATAAAAATAAAGTTAAGTATATTACTGAATTATAGATACCGAGTTCCACCAAATAAAATAATATATTTTCATTTTCTCCAGTTTTTAAATTCTTAGAATCTTATTTAACTGAATATACTTATTTAAAAGAGAATCATCCTCTCAATTCTACTGAATCATGTGAAATTAAATATGTTTAATGATTTTTCAATTAAAAAGATGATTTGATTATCGGTTATTTTCATAAAAAATAATCTATTGTAATCGACTCCAACTCAAAACAGCAAAGCCTATGACTGTGATATTATATCAAAATATATATTTTTGTGTCATTAAAAAGATAAAGATTACTTACTTACCCCTGGCCTATTCACAGCTGTCCCTTATCTTGAGATTGCTTGATGACCAATTCTTATGTCAGTAAAAATTTTACTGTTATTAATGCTTTTTTTTTTTTTTTTTTTTTTTCAAATTTTAGGTAACCCAGATGGCCAACTTATCCTTATCTCAGTCTTCCATCCCTAGCATTACATCTGCTCTACCAGAGGTAGTATATCTATGCAGTCTTTATAGAACAGAAATCAAATTGGTCAAGATTGGCCTTCCAAAGATAATGTCATACTGGGGCCAACAAGAGTGTGCTAGTGTTGCCATCAGTCTTTTCTTACTCTTGATTAAAAGACCTATTATATCTTGTATATTATGCTAGGAGAAAATAATAAAACTTCATATTATGATTACAAATTGAAGGCATGTGAGATGGTAGTCATAATACCAATTATTTCAAGTTACTTAGTGTTTTGTTTTTTTCTTTTAATCTGACTTTTGAGAGAAATTTTGGCAACAGAAATATTCAAACGTATGTTCTAAACTAAAATAATTTGTTTAGAAGATTAGTGACTACAAACTCCTGTGAACAAAATCGAAACCTAGCCTGAAATCTTTAATTGATTCATATCTTGAAAGTGTTACACAAATAAAGATTTATTCTTAATATGAAAAGAGGGATTACCCTGCAATTAGCTAGCTTCTGGTTTCATTAAGTGACACTGATCTGTTAAATGGAGGTAGCAATATATTGAGGTATATTTTAAGAAAATAAAATAAAAAGCAGTTGTTTTAGATAGAGATAAAGTTTTTGTAATAAATCCTTATTATGCATTTTGAAAATAATTTGGTTAGAATAAACTTGGATTAATTCTGGTCACTCAAAACTACATTTTAACTGTTGATACATTGACAGGAAAAATATCAGCGGGGGGGGGGGGGGAGTTCCAATTTCAGGTGGTGTTAAATATTTGTCCCAAATACTTTGTTCCTTTTTGAGGGAAGAAATAATATAGGATTACAATGAACCATCTTATTATTAAGTATTTGTTTATTAATAAAATTTGAAACCCTATGGAATAATGCCCATTGATTATACTCTTTAATAGTGTTTGGGAAGACAAATTTTCCTTATTCACTAGGGAAAGGTAAAAAAGAGCAGTTGACTAGTCTTTAATTAATTTACTCTTCAGCTAAAAGGTTAGAAATTAGTGAAAATTTTGAAAATCCTTTTTGATATGATATTATAATGGAAGATACTTACCTTTGATGAGAACTGAGTTTACTAACAAAATCTTAATTTCCTAAACAATGGCTAGATCGCAGTCAAACTGCTGTTTGGGTTGCGCAAGGGGACAATTTGAAAAAAAAAAATCCATGCATTTTAATTTCAAAGGTGTTATTCATCACGAATTTGTTCCTGATAAAATCATTGTCAAGATAATGTAGGGTTAACTCCTGCCTTTAATGGACTCCCGGAATAATATTTTCTGTGGGTTGTTTAATCCCAGGTTTCCCCAGTGAAGGCAGACTTTATTATAAAGAACTGTGTACAAAGATATTTTATAATATATTAATTAAAATTATCCTTCTTTTTACGAATTCATAAGAAAAGTATTGAGTTCATTCTCAAGACAGATTTTAAAAAAAATTTGTCTGGCCCTACCCATTAAATTACAAAGAAAAATATATGTACTGGTCTCAATTTTTATTTTTACGAAAAAATTTGTCATCCCATTTTTAAATTTAAGAATCATCACAGCCTTCTATTCCCAACAATATATTATATCTGCATAGCAAAAGGTAATATATTTGTGCAGTCTTTTTTACTTTAGAACAGAAACTAACTAATATCAATTATTTATTTTAAATTAGACTTGATTAACAGGCCTCTTTTCCCTTCTTATTCCATTGTTCAGTAATTATTAATGTAAACTTCATCATTCATTATGAGGAAGCTTTAATGTTCACAAATTTCTTCTAACAGAACTGAAAAATAAAATAAATTTGGAGGTAAATTTGTTGATTGTCAAGTTTTATGAAGAAAGGATTTTATCAGAAATTCGGTATTGGTAGTTGAAGAATTAAAAACTAATTTGTAACCAAAAAAGTTTTCATTTTAGCCAACGTTTCGGCCTGAATTTTAAGCCTTCATCAGCTTGACTTGGAATAATCTAACAAAGAATAAGTAAATGAAAATATGATTATGACATATAGACATGTTTCTTTATTATTTTTGTTTTTTTTTTTTTCATATTCAGCCCTGATGAATGCCTGAAATTCAGGCCGAAATGTTGGCTAAAATAAAAACTTTTTTTGGTTACAAATAAGTTTTTAATTCTTCAACTACCAATATTGAATCCCTGATAATCCTTTCTTCATGAAAAATAAAATATTTTAATGATATTTGAAATTACAGGTTGCCTGTTCAGAACCTTCAACCTCCCTTAGACCTTGGAGTCCTAGTGATCCTCGCCTTATTGTAAGTTGATGGAAAACTAAACATTTTTTTTTTTTTAATTGCAATGACTGAAATGAATACTATTTACAAAAGATTTTTTATTATTGGCACATTTAAAAACAACTTTTAGAAATAGTTTTTATTATTTAAAAAAAATGTTTATTTTTAATTGATTATCTGCCAACGTTTCTACTTATATTGTAAGCCTGGTCACCTTTCCGAGTCATGGAAATGTGAACTTTGGGACAGGACGTCCTCTCTCGTCTTCATGATAGCCCTGAAGGGGGCTTATAGGTCTAGATGTTTTTT
>KZ807248.1:16356-52440 GCA_000696205.2 Oncopeltus fasciatus
TATATTATATATATATATTTCAAATGATTGCTGAACTAAGTCATTAGTGATTTTCCTTCAAAATATTGAGGTTCTTCTATAGTTAACAATTTTGAAAAATTATTCAAATTTATATAGATTCTATCTAGTAATAGGAGTTATTCAGTCGCATATAAAGAAATTGTTTTGTCTATTATCTTTTACAATCTTTTTTGTTTTAGTTCAAATTTGTATCAGAGGTAATAAACAAATAAGAAAATTCGAGTTAGTTAATAGTTGACAATAGAGAAAGGATTTAGATAATCAATAAAGGAATCATTAATATCTCATCAATTAATGATATAATTGAAAAAACTTACATAGCAAGCTATTTTGATATATTGTTATCTCTAATGGGAAGAGATATTAACATTTTGTTACTCAATTACATATATGAAAATTCCTAACATTTAATTAAACTAGCTATTTTAAAACAATTTCATTTATCAATGGGTATCAATTAAAATTATGAATTTTATATTTAAGCCTAACTAGTGCGTGTGCGGCGGTGCCTGTGTGTGTGTACATATAAAGTCTTTAATTACACTGTTTTCTCAGTGAGAATTTCAATTCACACACAAAGTTATTATAATATACTTGTATGTTTGTGGTGTGAGTGCATTATATGATTAGCAAGAACTCTTAGTGATAATTTTTATAAAACAAGGATTTTCAGAGCACATGTGTGTATAATCGAGATATTAGTATGTGCCTTAAAACTACTCACTGCAGCTGAAACATGTTTTATATTCAGGATCATATTGCCATTATAATTAGTTGCTAACTAATAAAATAATGTTGAAAAAATATTTTAAAGTTATTAATTATTATCTCACATTAACTAAACACTAATTTTTAAATAAAGGAGAAAAGGCTTATTTATTTTTTAGTTCATTTTTAATTTTTGTACTTAACAATCAATTAAATATAAGCAAAGATTTTATTAGGAATGACTTTCTGGTAACAATTATTGTTTTGTGTTGTACAGTTTTTAGAGGATATTATTCTTAAGTATATTCTTACTAAATTTTTATTGATTTAAAATGAGGAACATTTAAAAAATAGTAGTTGTGCCAAATAATTGTAACTAGGTGAGGTAGAAATAAAGCATACTAAGATTTATTGAATTGTTTGTATAAAATAATATGATATTGGAAATTCAGCCTACAATAATAAACATATCCATAAAGTTACTTTTGAGGCCCATGAAAGAAATGATCATGGTGTCATTGAATATATACTGTCTACTAAACTGGCGTACAATAACTCTTTTCAGTCATTAGAGGAATTATGTTTGGAAGAGACCATTATCTCTTTTAGCTGAAGCGAAGGCAAAGATGCACCAATAGACTAAATCTACAGGGTATGAATGAATAGCCATGGCTGAACTCGGAAGCAGGTAAAGAAGGAAGTGTGATATACATGTGCCATTGCTGGAAGTAGATTTGGAGCAGGATATAGATGTTCTTTGGAACCAATTGAAAATAATTATGATCAGCACTACTAAGGACATTTGTGGGAAAAAGATAAGCCAATGACTAAGAAAGCTCATTGTTTTCTAAGAGAGAAAAGAAGCCTTATGTAAGTTGGAAAAATGTGTCTAGCTGACAAAACTATATTAAACACAATGAAGGTAAGAGAAATGATAAAGAACCTAAGAAAATGGGAGGAATTTGGAACCGAGTAGAGGATAACTATTAAGAAAATATTAGTTTATTTTGGAATATAATAAAATCACCCTAAGGAAAGAAAGGTAAGCAAGTTTGGAGCATCAATTATTATGGAAGCAAACTTCTAATGTATGTGGGGTTTAAGGTATGTAGAATGCAATGTGGGAGAAATGTTGCATAATAAAAAGAAAGCAGGGCTGCATAACTACTATCCAAAGAAGAAACAGATCTCTGGGGGCACCCATAGAGGTCATGAAAATTTAATCTATGAAAATGAAGTTATAAGTCTGTGTCCAGGACAAAGCTAAGCAAGGCTCCTGGAAGTATTTTATATTGCTCCAGAGATGCTGAGGTTTGGAGAGGTGGGAATAAATAGATTCCTGCATGCTCAGTTCCATATGGTTTGAAATGTGAAGAATTTTTCTAACAAGTGGGAAAACAAAATCATTGTTTCTAGCCTCAAAAAAGGAATGCCAACCTCATGTGAGAATTATGTATGTCTGTTCTTGGTTGTCTACATATGTTATATAAAGATAATGGAGCAACAGTTATGAGATTCGTTGGAAGAAGTCATAAAGGAAGAACTATCAACATTTAGACTGCCTACCAAGACAAACCCAGGACCAGATCTTTCCCCTTAGATCTGCAATAGAGGAGTCTTTTGTTAAAGTGAAAAGTACAACCTTACACACCTAAACTTTAAAGTAACCTGTATTTACCGTTTCTTCTTCCGGGTTGGACCTTGTCAAGTTGTTGATATTTTTATATACATACATACAAATATCAACAACTTGACACGGTCCAACCCGGAAGAAGAAACGGTAAATACATCTGACGACCGTCGAAGCCTACGTGAACATTTAAAGTAGCCTTTTAATTATGTACCTAGGCAGGAAGTATGGAATGTCTTAATGAGGAAGAGTGCTTCCCAATTTCATCAGTGTCTTAAAATCTGTTTTCAAGATCCGAAGGGAATAGTATTACTTAATAGAAAGCAATTAAGCCATATCAATTTTACCAGGTCAATAGCTAGCTATAGCGGGACGCCCCGACCAAACGACGAGCGACAGGAGGACAATCCAAGACGACCGAGAGTGAGAACTTGAAAACTTGGGCTTCTGACGAGGATTTGCCCAGAGCCAGGAAGGGCCGAGCCCATAGGCCGCGAAGCCTCCCACCACAACCTCCACATCCCCTTCATTCAGGTCTGTCTTATCTGTGTCTCAGATTTAGAGAGCTTTGCTGTTTCTAGGAAACTGATAATGGAGTCAAAGGCATTAGTATTATCTCTCAATGCTTCTGCTAAGTTTGGGGGGATATTGTGTTTTAATTTTTCAAAAGAATACTTCTGACATTCAGTTATAATATGTTTAATTGTTAATATATTATGTGAGAACATTAATGTTATAACACCGCAAGTAGGACAGACCAGAGGAGAATCTTTGCTCGTTAAATAATGAGACTGGTATGGCCTATATATAGTTGCGTCAAAACAACTTCTCTTTGCTTAGAGTGGATTAAACTTTCTCAATTACTAATGTTATTTTTTATCTCCCGTAATTAATTATCTCTAGTGTTCCTCCATCGGTTTTTTCCACTTTTATTTTAAATGGGATTTACATTAAGATATTAGATCATAATAAGGTATACTATTGTATTTAATTCCTTTTTGGACAGCTTCTTTGGCTAGAGAGTCAACTTTTATATTTTCTTCTATACCGGAATGTCCAGTTATCCAGCTGAACACAACTTTGATACTATGTCTTTTAAGGCTTTATATGCTATAATAAATGTCTTGAATGAAATATAAGAGATTATATTATTAAATTAGATAGATTATATTAGATAAGAGGTTTTGCATTTTCATTACCTTTATTAAGCTAGATAATGAATCAGAACATGAGTAGTCTACTGTTGGTAGTCTACTTGGTGTTTACTCAGTCTGACTGTTGTGGATGAATAAACACCAAGAGCTTTAGTGTTCCCAAAGAGTTCAGCTTTGAATGCCCTGCTCATTTTTTAGATCCATCGGTAAATATTAAATTTAATGGGTAAAGTAGAGATTTAATTTTGTTAAATTCTTCCTTAAATTTTTAATGTGTTTATTTAATTCTAGACACACATGAAGATTTGGAAGAGTTAGGAAAATAGCCTGTTTTAAAATTTAGTTAGTATTTAATTTATATTTTTTATATAAACCAAGATTAGACTATATGAAGATACCTTATTCTATATTATATGTAACTGGTTCTATAGAATTGAATAGATTGAGGAGAGGATGGGAATATTTGGACATAGCTTAATAAAAACTGATAAAGATAATTGTTCTCTTCTTTAACTGAGTGACATTTCTCCAGATTCAACATACAAATTAACAACAGGCTAGATCTGGAAGCACCCATAACTTTACGTTAACCAGTGTGGCTAACATAGTACACCATCCTCAGGGTTCTGGAATTTACAGAAGAAATATTAACAAAAACGGAGCTAATAAAAATGAAAGAAAGCTTACACTGCACAACAAAAAAATATTTTTTGAATGTTTCCTACACTAAATTAGTCTATTTCTACTAATTTTGGGGCGATAAAAACAAAAATAACATTGAAAANATCTTACAAGCCTTATATGCAATATAAATAAATTTGTAATATATTTTAATTTATTTAATTTTCATTGTAAATAATAACCACAAGGAAGCTTTCAGACTATAAGAAATTCATGAAACATTTTCATAAAATAGGATTGTTTTAATGTATAATTTAAGTCTTCCTTGACTTTATTGTATTTTATATCTTTGATATATAAAAAAAATGTAACGCGCAAAGTACAGTCTATTGTTATCTATCGTCTCTAGTCCATAGCTTGATCTAGCAGAAATTCATCAATATCCATTAACAGTCCCCCTTCTTCCTTACCAATGTTGATACAACATGGGGATACTCCACTGCTAAATTTTTCAAAGCAACTTCGTGCAGTGCACTGGTCATGAGCACTTTCTCCTTTAATAATTTCATGAGTTGCTTCAGCAGCTTTCTAGTAATGCCTTAATTTGGGAGTGGTGTCACTGGTCACCTTTTCTCCTCGTGTGACTTTCATTAATGTAATTTTATTATTATTATTCATTGTAATCAAATTACAAAATGTTTTTATTTATTTTTAACAGAAACTAATATGTAAATAAAGGTTATAAAGAAAAGTAATGCCTTAGAATTTCATAGGATACTGTCATGTCTTCCTTGAAACAAATAACTAAGCTGAGGCTTTTTTATTTAAGAAGTAGAATGGGAGCTTAGAGAATGCTCTAAAGGGATTATTAAGTATTGGTAAGCATTAAATAGGATTAGGACATTTACAGTCCTTTGAAATCTTAAATTTCATAAAACGGTCTTTACATATAAATATATATATGCCTTATTATGTGTGCTAATTTCAACCCCGAAACAAAAACTTTGTTGTTCAGTGTTATCAGAGCTCTGTTGACTAAATAGCTTTTGACAGTTAAATATTTTAAACTCAGGATTCTCCATAAAGAGACATTACCAATAAAAAATTGTATGTATTTTTAACTTAAAAAGATACAACATATAAATCATTTTACAGGGGGGGGGGGAATAGGAGTTTAATATTTAGGAGTATTCTCCTGTATTAAATTATTTAAATTCTTAGAGAAAACCTTTTAAGAAGAATACAACTTGTTTGTAATCTTTTACAGCCTTTTAATTAGGTATTTTTTTAAAATTTGCATTCCTAAAATCGACAACAAGGCTCTTCCTGGTATTGGATGCTTCTGTGTGTTTCTTCAAGCTGCAAAACATCAGGGGCATACTCCATAGGTTTCATCATTTCCATGGCAGCATCAACCAAAAAAGAAATTGCATCATCTGAAAATAATTGAAATGTAATTAAATAAAACAAAATTATTCAATATTTATGTTAAGTGTGAAATTTTCTGACCAAAATAAGTCATCATAAAAGAGTGCATACAAAAAATGACTATTTTATCCAATTCAAGATTTCAAAGAATTAAATGTTAGAGCAAAAGAAATATGGGCTCCAGGTGACCTATACCTCTGTACTGTTAGTCACCATCTACTCACTATGAGGAATGTGAAAAAGAGCAGTAGTTTTATGCCAACAAGTTAATGCTTGTCCTCACACTTCCTGTTGAGCCAAAGAAAAATTTAAGGAACTTCATGGGTTGCACCTTGTTTCAGTCCATATGGCCCATTTTCTTCAAGGGAAAAAATTTAATAATATTCCAAAAAATTGAAATTGTGGTCTAAGAGTTATATGACAGCCATCCTAAGAATGTTATCAGTTTGAGAGCGAGCAATTAGCTATGGTAGCAGATGGCTAATGAAGGTAGATAACAATGGATTATACTTTTTTTTTCTGGAAATTCAAAGATTATGATTGTTTAAATCAGATAGAAGTATTTATTGCCATTTTTATTTTGAGAATTTAGTTGAATCCTATATCTTATTTATCTAGAAATTATAGATTTTCTAGCATCTAAATTTTATTTAAGATCTGGGTCCAGTTACCAAAGTTTTGTGAATGAATTCATCTTATCATATTAGTGATGGATAGAAAAGCTACAAAATAATTATTTTGTACTTGACTGTTATTTAAAATTAATTGTATAGAAAATAATTAATTCTTTATAACCAGTGTATTTTGAATGTATTATGATTTGATCAGATCTTTGTTTCATATATCTCTAGATAGTAATAGGTAATATAAAACATTATTGAGAATGGGTTCTAGCAGGTTTGGAGTGGTTTTAGCATTTAATTTACAATATTGTACCCAAGTGCAAGTAGATCCATCTTTTTCTAAGACTAAAACCACAGGTGGCATAAGGAGAGACTCTCCCATAACATTATTGGTCTGTGAACAATTTAAAATTTCATTCTTCTGAGGAGGCTTTTTTGAGATAGAACAGTTAAGGGATCATAGTTATCATCAAATTGTATAGTGTGTTTTGGAACTAGGGCCCTGCTAAAAACTAGTTGTATTAATTGAACAGGTTCCCGAGTAGAGATTTTGTATTCATTTTAGACATGAACCCATTACAAATTTGATTTTAGTTAGACATTCTGTCTTAGAACTGTACTATTCCAAAAAATGACTCAGTTAAAATTATAGGAGTTCTCGAAGAATTAAAATAATATAAAAAGAATAAGTAGGTACTCACTTATGTTTATGTTTTCTTTGGCTGATGTTAAGAACCACTTAGAAATACCTGCTTCCTTGCAGTATTTGGAAATAACATTACTTTTGATACTGTGATCTTCAGTGTCACATTTGTTAGCCAGCAGAACCACTGGAATGTCTCTGCCATCCTCCAAAACAACTTTATCTCTCACATCTTTGAGCCACTGGAAATGTTTGTTGTATTAAGTAAGAATGTATTCCTCATAATTAAACTATTGTAATATTGTGTTTATGTGAAAAGGTCAAATTTCAGCCAGGTGGATCTTACAAGCCTTATATGCAATATAAATAAATTTGTAATATATTTTTTTCTCAATAAACATGTACTTCTTTCTGTCAATGTCTATAAGATAAGACATAAAATTTCAACTAATTTTTGCCAATATTTAAGAGGAAATATTTACTTCCTGAGGACCAGCAAAAATTTGAAAATGGTAAAAATTTAAAACCAATTGAGAATTAGTTATTAATTAAAAAAAAAACATATGAACATGAATAAATAATGTATATAGAAATAAATATTTTAAAACTATAACTGGAAACAATTTTTAACATTACACTCAAGAAATGGCATGTAGCATATTGTGTCTCTGCAGACAGTACATTGCTAGACAACCCCTAGGTGTGAAGTTTAAATTTGTCTCTAGTTATGGCATAAAATATTCATGCTGATAAAATTATTTATTTCTCTTGATATTAAAAAAAAAAAAATTAATTTCTGATTCTCAATTTTTTAAATTAAATTTTTGCTGGCTTTGAGGAAGTAAATATTTTTTTCTGAAATTTTATCTTACCTATGACAAACAATGACATAATGGTAGTACATATTTATTTAGAAAACTTATTAAAGAAATTTTATAACCTACTTATGACCAACAACCACAAAAGGGAATTTATTTATTGTTAAATAACATGGTCATGTACAAAGCCCACTTATTTCCCCCCCTTCTTTTAGTAAGATTTTTTAAAATATTGTGTAAGTTCATGTGAATACATATTTATCATGAGCAAAAAAATATATATATATTATCAATTTATCTATGAAAAAAAAAAAAAAACTTTCCTAAATAAGACTTCATAGGAGTTGAGTTCTAGAGAATTTATTTTGTCTTTTTTATGCTGCCAACCAAATGAAGGAAAAAAGTTTTTGGATAAGTAAATGTATAATTAAACACAAATTCAGACATAAGGGAGTGTTTAAAACCCTAAACACAATTAATTATCATTGGAGAAAATGTTAGTCTTTCTATCTAATAATGAGTTAATAGTATATTTTTTTAATTTTCAAATTAAAGCAATATTTATTGCATCAAGTGTGCTTGCAATTGAGCCAGTTATAGCTATAGCATAAAGCTCAAAATTTCACATAAATTAACATAAAAAATATATAAACTTGTAAGGCTAAAGCTCTTATGAAGATTAAATATTTTTTAATGTATTTTCTTTATTTTTGTTCCAATTTAAGTAAATTTTAGGTAGAAACTTTCATTTTCTTCAATACCTTAAATTAAAAAATGAAATTAATTATAATAAAATTTCTCTTTCTAATAAATATAATTTTTACATTTATTTACTTTAAATGATGTCATGAGACAAATATATAAGGGACATAAACTATTCAATTTCTAGTTTATTATATTTATATGACTCATTGAATATACAATATTTATCTATAGATAAAATGTGTTTAAAAATGGAAAATCAGATTATTTTATCTGATTATGTCTTTAGACTATGATTATTAATATTTTTTTTTCATCTGAAAATTAAAGCAACATTGAATGTATCAAGTATGCTGCAAATGAAGCAGTAAACAACTCAAAATTACCCATAAATTAATGGAATTTTTTCCAAAGACTACTTAAAAAATTTGTCCAAATTAACTCTCACTTATTTCACAATCTAAATTAGTTACTTCATAATAATATACTAAGTTATTTTACTCTTAAAAAAAAAAGGAATAATATTTTAATAAAATGTAATAGAGGTTCATAACTCAAGTAAGCAAAGTATCCAATTACATTTTAAAAAATCACTCACCATAGCTGAATGCTCACTCTATTATAGGAATTCCACTGAAGAGTCTTCAATGAAAAATCAGCTCCTACAGTTATTTTATAATTAGATGAAAATTTACCTAGATGAAGAAAAACAAACAATAAAAAACTTAAGAAGGTTTAAAATGCCAATGTAATTATAGAAAATATATTAATAAAAATATGTAACCTACCATCTACGTATCTCCTAACAATGGCAGTCTTACCTGTTAGAAAAGCAAAATAATATATAAATTTATATAATTTAGTATGAAATGGATATTTGATAAATAGAGCCAAATATTTAGCAGAGTATGTGTCACTGCACATTTATTTAGGTATTGGTTTAGCTGAGAAAAATCATTTGAAACTCCTAAGTACGATGCTACAGATTCAAGCTTGCCCAGTGCTGTGGGAGTTTAGGGCGGTTACCTGTAGATAGTCACTCCCTTCACAATCCTAAGTGGTTGAATGGGAGATAAAATAAATTTAAAAAAACTCAAACTTGTGAGGGTTTTGTTAAAATTAAGTTGCTTAATTAATTTACTATTGTTTTATTATTAATAATAAATTAATTTCCAAGACAATATTCTTGAAGATAATTTAACTTCTTGTATTTAAATTTCTATATTTAAACAGGACTCTATCACTTGTGAATACATTCGAATGAAGTATAACCCTACAAGACACTTTAGTTCTTTATAATTGTGGGTGGGCTTGAGATTTATAAATTTGCATAATTAAAACTTAGGTATATTTAATTAACTATTAAAATAAATGAAAGGTATAAAGTTGTCATGACAGTATCAATGTTTTATGAAACAAGTTCTGACTGTAAAATATTTAGTAACATTGTTAACTATTACTACATTCCTGTACTTTTTGGGGTTATTTCCTTCTAACCCCCTCCCTTCCTCTTTTGTGGTCTAGAAATAGTTATATGTATGACCATGTCTTAGGAACATTTTCTTCATTAAAACTTTAGTTGAAAAAAAATTAAGTGTAAGGTAATAGGGGTTAATTGTGAAGACAACTTAATGAAAAAGGGACACCTCATTAGCCGAAGACATCTTTTTGGGTCTCATAAGTCTGGCACTGCAAGCTCGAATCCTGTTCAGGCCAAGCTTTTATTGAGGAATAAAATCTTGCACTATGCCATGGTTATTTAGAACAGAGAGACTGCTAAAACAAGGTACAGATAAGTACATTTTAGCTATAAGAAACATTTCTTTGTAAATACAAAGAATTAATTAAATTAAATAATTTAAGTTGATCAAAAACCATATTTTGTAAAATAGTAAACAAATTTAGATAGAAGACTCCATGCACTCATAGAGGCATAAAAAAAATCTTGGGTCACAATCTAAAGGCAATGAATTCTAGTTCCACTTTCTACTCATATATACCTCATAAAATTTGTAATCTAACTTTAGATTTAATAATATATTAAAAAAATTGCTCGTTTAAAAAAAGGAAATAAATGATATTTTATATTGCTTCTTAATTTGGTAGTGTTTGTAATGATTTCTTAACATGAAATTTATAATATGGGTTTAATAAAAGTATTAACTTTAAGTTTTATATACTTTAATACTGTTATAGCTTAAATAATGTAAAATTTCTTACAATTGCTTTTTGTATCTATGTAGGTGGTCCAAGTCTAATTTAATTGAAAAATATTGAAACATAAACTAATACATTTTCAAAGACAATATTTTAAGTCAGAAACTGTCTCGAAGCAGTGTTGAGCCAGGTTTCCCAATTATGCTTAATTAAGGATAAACAAAATTGAATTATTTGACTAAATTTAGTTAAAAACTAAATAAAATGATAAAGATTAGAAATTAGAAACAAAAATTTTCATAATTAGCAAAATTACCTATAATCCTTTAAGAATGTGTTTTAATGAATATTTTAAATTTATGTCTAAAACATGCAAACCCAAATATATGGGGCTGTTTAGATTGGAATCAGAGA
The DNA here is from genome assembly GCA_000696205.2 of Oncopeltus fasciatus. NCBI lineage: Eukaryota > Metazoa > Arthropoda > Insecta > Hemiptera > Lygaeidae > Oncopeltus > Oncopeltus fasciatus. The sequence continues at coordinate 27,276 of KZ807248.1, forward strand.
ACTTTAGGTTGAGTTATCAATTTAGTTAAAATGGATCAAAGAACTAACCAACTCCATAGTCACCAATAACCAGAAACTTAAGAACAACTTCCTTGATGGGACTGCTGCCTATCAGTTTCCGAGGGCTCACCTTCCGTCTCTCCATAGCAACACTCCTACTGGCCTTTCTTGACCTCTTGTTTGATACTACTTCTATCATTAGGAGGAGTCAGCTTATCAGGAGTGTTTTTTTCTCTTGTTAACTTGTTTAATAACTCCATCATCCCTAATAATCTAACTCTTTCTGATGTTATCAATTTTCCAAACAACTCATTACTCATAGTGGAAAGTATTTATATCAATAGATACTGAATCATAAGATTTTTAGACAATATGCTTTAGATAATTTTAATTTAGTTCATTAGAATTATATTGAATTTATTCATAATGAGAACTAGCCTCTTTATAAAATGTCATAACTTTCATTGATCAATTATAGCTAATTAACCACATATACTCATAATTTTTAAAAATACAAGGGATGATTGTAAATCACAACAGAAATTAATTATTCTAGTAGATAATACAATATTTTTTGTCATGTAAAACATTTTCCTTTAATAATAATAATGCTAGATAGGCTGTTACAGTCCACTTAAAATATTTATAACAGGAACAAACCAAAAATAACTCATATAATGGAAATATTTTATTCTAAATATTAATGTGGAAGATGATAAAATTGTAAATAATGATATAATTAGGCATATTAAAAATTTAATTGGATATAATAGAAATGAATCATTTCAGTTTTGCATCGTAGTTTATTACATTCTAATAAGTTTTAAGAAAAAAGTAGGTACTAAGAAATATTATGAACAGTAATCCATTTTAAGCATGTAATTTATTTCTACAATGCAATTTTTTGCTTGTTTTATAGAGTGCATTAATTGCTGAAGTTGTTTCAGTGAAGGGGGTTTTGAAGGAAGTCATTCTATTTGGAGTCATCAATATGTTTTGTGCTTTTAGAGTTTTTAGAAATTTTTATTGACCAACATTGGAGAAATTTTTTTCCCTATTATTTTTACAAACATTTTTTTATATTTCATAAAAAAGAAGAAGGGCGGTAATTATAAGGGCGGTAGGAAGAATGTATCTATAAATTTCATACCTTTAATTTTTTTTTTTTCAGAAAATCTTTCATGAGAATTACAACAATAGCTAAACTCTTTTCAATAAACTAAAATAATCTGAAAGTCTTCATGTAATGGGAGAAAATCTAATTTGATATTAATTTATATAATTAGAAAATAATTTAAATGTCAAGTGAGAAGGCAATGAAGGAAGAAAATGACACTAAAATAAATTTAAAAAATGACTAACAAATAGGTTTGAATAGAAATATTAATGATTATACTTGTCATTGGTATATTACTATAATACTATATTTACAAATGAATCGTTTCTTGGGTTGTTTTTAATGTTAAATGTTGATTTGAATAGTATAGATTGTTCTGTATTTTACCTTAGATAATTATTTATACAGTGAATAAACTTGTAAATCTTTAGTAAATAATCTGTTTACCCTTAAAAAAGTTGTGTTATGTCAGCCATTCAGTCTTTCCAGCTTATTCAAAGATTAATATTTTTATTGAGTTTAAAATATACATTTGCTTACAATTAAAATTAAATTTTTGAGAAATTTGACTTTTCATTAAAATTTATTTTCTTTTTTAATTTTTGTATATTAATTTATATAGAGCTTTTATTGAAGAGATAGCAAGTTTGGTAGGTGCTGGTGCAACTGTGGCAATTGAAGAATTCATTTATTTATTAAAATGACCAGGAAAGGATCAATATTTAGTGATCAACACTTAGACTATTACACTAGCATCTACATAGTCATGTATATAATTCTATCTATAATTCTCTAAGGAGCAAGACCAAAACATTATGCTAATGAGAAGGATTAAAAGATATAGTACATGCATATAAGAGCCTCATATATATATATATATATATATATATATATATATATATATATACAATTCTGAATGTTCCAAAGTTTTACATTTTTGTAATTGTTTCTTTTTAAAGAGGAGATGGGTTTATCCAGCAAGTTAGCAAAGCCAGTGTCACTAGATTGGGGAGAAGAAGAATGTTCTTTTACAAGCAGCAGAATAGCCCTATCACACTTCCACTGGCACTAGGCAAGTAATAGAAAAAGAACTCTGTCTCTCTCAATGTCATAGTGGTATTTTCAATGAACAGGTAAAGTTATACAAAATATTAGCCATCAATAGTTGAGGTCCAGTCAAGAAGAATTTAAGAAAAAGTCTTGTATAACGAAAAATTAAATTTATTCTGTTTCCCCAAGATTTTGGCTGGTAATGCAAGCCATCTTCAAAGATAAAGATCATGACTAGAGTTTCATGGAAGCTGGCTGGCTGACTGGCCAAATCAAAAATGAGTTAGGAAAGTTGAATATATTCAAAATTGGAAAGGGGGTCCCACATTTCAAATTAAGAAAACTAACTGTAGTGGAACATTTTGCAGCATTTTTATTTCCTATCATTATTAGCTTACCAAAATGCATGAAAATTTAAGGGTTAATTTAAATGAAATTGATTAAAAATTGATTTCTCAATCAATAAAAAAAGTTTTGTAAACTAGAGTGATTCATATGAGCATATTATAAGTTTCCACCATTGCATTATTGTGCTAATTATATTATATCTGCCATAGTAATATATCAATGTCACAATATATTCAGGTACATTAACATAAAATGAGTTTAATTTCCTACAATATATTGGCAATTAATTTTTGTAGAAACACTTTTAGGAGAGATATTGCCTTGATATGGGCTTCTTTACCTCCTCATAACCTGTACTGGCTTACATTATTATCAAATAAATTTATGTTGTTGAAAACTAGTTGGTTTGAATAAATATTACTAAATAATCTGAGTTTTTTTTCTTCAGTAGCTCATGGTTAAAATGTATTTATATATATATATATATATATATATATAATATTATATATTATTTTTTTATATTATATATATTTTTATACTGACCTCTAAAGAAGTTGGGTAGGCAGCTAAAAGAAGTTTGATTCGAGTGGAGAGGAACTGCCACATTTTATGCTCTACAGTTGTGTCCACTGAGCAATCAGGATGTAGAAGATCAAATCTATTTTCATTGGTCATCCAGTGTTCTAATTGCTCTGTAAGTAAAATATTTAATTACTATCTTGAAAAATTAAACACATAACAACTAATATATTCTTCTACGACTTCAAATGTATCAAATATTGAAATTTAAATATAAAAGACCATTTAAATGTCAACATAACTAAAATATATTACAATTTGATTAGGCCTTTAAACTTTAATTAGAGTAGACTTTTTAATGAGTCTAATTTATAAAGGCATTTTACATGTGATTTTAAACTAAATTTGATTAAAATAAATGAAGATATATTCATTTATAAATTTGAGAAAAATTGCAGCTTTCATTTTTTTTTTGCACATTTCTGACAAAAATGGGAGGTGGTCGGGGTATACGTTGGGTAGTGGTTTCCATATCTTTTCCAGTATTGTTTTGAAGAGGCTGAAGAGAATTAACAGTTGTGAACAGTGATAGATTTTCATTCTTATCAGTTATTTCGTTGGCGGGGGGCGTGTTGGTCACTCCTTGAGAGGTGCTGGGGCGTGGTTGTAGTTGGTCTCTCTCCAAGGGAGTGCTACTAGCGGAATACCATCTCTTACCTTTAGGGTGTACCACAACGCTTCCCTTTTCGCCCTCCACTAGCAATCACTTGATGATAATGATTGCCTCCCATAATTTATTCATTAATTTATAAAAGGGGAAAAAAAAAGTAGTGACGCTGAGATATGAGTCTCGCACGTTAACACAGTTAACTGCAAATGTGTGTAGAGTTTGATATCACAGTTCTTACTGCAATTCATATAATATAGTTGGAAAGACAGACATTTGGAAAAAAAAAACAATAAAATAATAACAAAATATTACACAAAAGGAGAGTTTTTGACTGTGGAAGTTATTAGTACAGAATTCGTTGGAGTACGGTCATGGTTTATCAAAAAAATACAATTTAAAAAGAAGTATTTTTTTTGTTATCTGCCGACATTTGGGTTAAATTGTAAACCAATTGTATACTATTGTGTTGAAATACAATGTCTTAAGAAAAAAAACTATAATATTTACAGAAATGATGAAAATAAAAGTAATATGACATCAAATGCTGAGGAAAAGCAATAAAAAAAATAAAAAAAATGAGTAGAAAGTTTACCACAACTACCTATCATGAAAGCGAGAGGGGACTTTTTGTCAATCTGAATTTTTTGACTGAGAGGTAGTAAATTTTGGAAATTAGGAAATCTTAAGATGGACAAATAAAGAGTGGTGGGGGGGGGGTAGGTAAAAAGGGAGAGCGGCCTGCCTCAATGTGGGCAATACTGGGAAATAGCCAGGAATTATTTTGGAAAAGTAGCCCAAGGATGTAGGAGACAAGTTAGACAGGTTGATTTAGGAGAGAGGCTAATGGTTTTTCAGAATGTTGAAAATGTTTGAATAAGTTGAAGAAATTTGTTCTATGTCAGATATTTCGTTAACTGGTTAATGTTGTAAATTAATGAGTACGGTTTCAGATAATAGGCGTTTGTTCAGAGGGTTCAGTGGAAAGAACGTTTATGTTATCAAAATCAAATATGTGAATGATGTGTTTTGTAAGGGCAGTTTTATTTGTTAATGTCATTATAGTGATTGTTGATTCTTCAGGATCACAGGTTTTTGGTTTGCCCAATTTATGAACTATGGTAATTAGTAATGGAATATGAAATTTTGTAGACATTGGTTCAGTTAAGAAGGGAGATGTGGTCTTGGGGGAGGTGGATGTAATTGTATTTAAGATTTTTATTAGTAAAAAAAGCAAACCTAAGATTAGAGAAATTTTTTCTAATGTTACGTCAAATTTATATAATAATAATGTAAATCATATATTTTTTTTTCTTGATATTACATTTCAACAGCCCCAAAACGACGGCATATGATAAAAAATACTTTTTTTAAATTGTATTTTATGTTCAACCATGAGAGAACCCTAAGAAATTCTCTACTAAAAAACATTATTTCTAAAATAAGGACTTGGTTTGAAGATGGAGGACATTCACTTGAAACTGGCTCTAAGGAGTTATACTAAGGTATGGTATACCGATATTAGAAGGAAGAAAGAGCAAGAATGGGAGTTCAACTGTTATAACTCTAAAGCTTAAGGATCATATGCCAGCCACATTTTTTCCACTCAGAGATTAACTATAGAAAAAGACAATAAGGGGAACCTGGAGACAAAGAATTTACATAATCACAGACAGTCAGACCTCTAAGAGGGCTTTATGCACACATTTAGTGACTTATAAGATAGTTTGGTAATCTATTCAAAATATTAAGGGGTTCGCCAGGCCTGGGTACCTAGGTACTAAGTTCCTGTCCGCATTATTATGGTCTAGTTATCGTGGTTTGAGCATGTCCATGGAAATAAAGTTTTAAACTAGCCAGGAAAGAACGGCCCAGATAATACTGTAGAGTATCCAAAGCTCTCCCCAGAGAGGAAGATTTATAGACAAACCTCAAAATATGTGATTAAGTTTGAAAAACATTACAACAAAAAGTTTGAATGGGATACAATTCTTCCACAACTATTCAGGATGAGAAAGAAATACTATTTAAATGTATAAAATTATATAGTACTATATATACTTGAGGAATACTTACCTTTCTCCATGTTGAAGACCCTGAGGAATGCCAGCAACTTCCCCTCGACCGGGCCCGGCCCCAAGAGGAACTCTCCGGAATGAGGGACAGCCAACTCGGCGAGGAGGATCCGGCGAGCCTCAGCCAGCGGGTCAGAGCGACTCACACCCAGCTTCAGTCTCACCCCGTCCGCCGCGTTGTCCTCCTGCACGAAGCCGTTGTGGAGGAAGACATCGGAGTTGGGCCGGGCACCGTACGACATGAAGACCTGCTCTCCCGCGGCGAAATCCCGGCAGGAGTAGTACTCACTCTCGTCTGACACCACGTCATAGTCCGTCGTCAGCTGAAACGGGTCGTGAAAGGATTGCTTAAATTCATTCACTCGAATCTAACAAGATTTGTTTAAAGATTGTAGCAAAAATATAAAACATACATGCTAATGTAAACATGCGTACAAATAAAAAGTTTTCGAACGCCAAAGATACATTAATGATCTTCTATTATCGATCAATTATGTATTCTTATTAGTAAACTAGGTCTTCATTCTCATTAATTGTTACAAGTTATGTAATTATAATGAGTAGATGTTTAATTGGACTTTAAAATTTTACACTCTACAGAATGATGTTTCATAAAACAGAAATAAATTCTCAATACATTAATACATAAAGAAATATCGGGAGAGAGAGAAGAGAGAGAGAGAGAGTGGGGGGGGGAGATAGAAAGAGGGAGGGGGAGAGAGAGATGGGTGGGGGAAGAGGGTTTATGAGGAGGAGGTACTTGATGATTGACAGGATATATATCTCCTTTAAATGACAAATATGCGCATCTACATTGTATAATTACAGTTATCCCTACTATTATACGGAATGAAATAACAACAACATAAAACAAAATGCATACAGGATATTCATAATAAGTAACAATCATTAACATAATTTAGAAGTAATATTAAAGATAGTAATAAAAATATAATTATGGTAACATGTAATAAATAATTATATTTTTAATGTAATGACTCATCATACTTTACTTGACTGAGCTACAAATGATAAAATAATTACATTAACATTATTATACATACTAGTAAAGTAAATTGTTAAATAGGAAACAAAAAAATTGATTACATTTAAATATAGCATGCTAGTTTTAACAATTAAATATTTTAGATATTAGAAAATTACAGAAATTCGGATTACAAAAAAGATATAATTAGATAGGCAAATATATTCTCCTGCACAAGCACTCACATTCATTCGCTGCATGTATTCATTTATATACCTTCAGTCAAATATTCACATGCAAAATATATCTAATTTATTATATATTAACAATACATATATATATATAATTAATAAGAACAGAAGAGAAAAAGAGTGTAGTGAACACACACACATAAAAATTACAAAGAGTAATCCTTTTATCCTCTCGGGTTGACAATTTTTTCAATATCCTCTAAAAAGGACAATTCTGACCAATTTTGTTCAGATGGCTGATATTAGTAATTTATCTAGCACTTTTTGAAATTAGTACTGGCTGCTGCCACAACTGGTCTTTTTGATTTAAAGAAAAATGTGATCACAATAGAATGATTTGCTAAGGAAAAAGTATTTGTTGGGGACAGTTGTAGTGTGCCCTATGCAGTTAATACAATTTTTGAGCCAGAAAATACAGTCCAGAGTGGGATAGAATGATTTAGAAAGACTAATTCATACTCCAGATGTCATGGAACAGGATAAGCAAGAGCCTCTGAAATCGACATACTACTGAAGTTCAGAAACTCAGGAGTGTTTATAAGAATTGAATTTTACATTCTAACTGCTAAGGGCTTCAAGATTCATCTATTAAAAAAGTAGGAGAGTTAAAATCCTTAACCGGGGAGTTTAGATTGAACTTTTTATAATAAAAACCACCAATTATACAACTAAAATATTATTTGGCAGGGTTTCTTATGTTATTTCACTAACATAAGATAATTATAGATATAATAAGCTTCTATTTTCTTCAGATCCCTTCAAGAAGAGGCCTGAAAAAGTTAGTATGAATCATAACTGAAAAATCCTTGTTAATGGACCTGAAAGGTGAAGATAATCAAGAGGAATAAAGATTTTAGACTATAACATAAAAAATTTTAATAATAAACTATAAATAATTCAAGTGAATTGCTTTTGGTTTCATCAATGAAATACTTCTAAAAATTTTAATGACAAATTCCAACATGATAAGAATTTAAAAAAATAAAGTTCTTAATTTTATAAAGTTACCTTTTTAACTGATGCAAAAGTATGCTGTCGAGTAACGTCAAAAACAATAACACAACCAACGCTGTAATTGAAATGTTCAGTTCAGAAAACTATGTAACTCTGAAAATGATAAATATCTATCTACATTACGTCCATAAAATAAGACTAATTATGTGAAAATACATGAGTATGGAACTATATATGAAAATGCATTAATAAGAATAATAAATTGATATTGAAAGTCTGGAGAGAAGAATGAAGGTCTTTTATTTGACTCATCAAAATAAGGAGAGAAATAGAAATTCCTAAATAAGAGAGGAATCATGGAATTAAATAGAAAATATACTTATGTAGACAGAAGTCCTTCATAAAATCTCAGATGAGAGGACTCAAAATGCTAAAAAAATTTGAATGGGCGAATAAATTCTACAAGACTAAAATATCTCTTAGTTATTCAAACTTATAAGAGGAAGATGATGAAGAAAACTCATTAAGATCTTTTACTGAAAGCCTGCTCAATAATTCTGAAAAAGGTAGGGAATAACTATATATATAGTATAGTAGTAGTAGTAGATATGAAAATATCTTAATATATACATTTTAGATAATGAATGGTTTAAGAATAAACAGGCTTGAATTTGCATTGACACAAATTATGAGCATTGACTTAGTAAGTTTATGTTGTCAAGCTAATAAAAGTACACTATAAAATATTGCAGTTTGTATAGAGGGTGTTTGCTTCATGGTAAAAATCATCCTCATTTTTTTTTTCATTTCACCAAGAGTTCTATAAAAAATATCAGCTCTAACTTACTGATTTATACCTACTCAAGAAATCATTGTGAAAAAATTCCAAATATGGATTGGAAGGAAGGAAAGAATACAAATATAAAGTACAAACACATTTATGTTACTTCCACATTTCAAAAGATTATAAATTATTAGTAGTTGAAAATCATGATGATACTAATTTTATACTTAATTTAACATTATTTTTAAAGGTGCCAGCTTTGCCAAAGTGAAACAATGGTCTCACAAGCTTGGCAGCAGTAGGTTTGAATACCATTCTGTTTAGACTTTTATAGAGAAGTAAAAGCCTGCCCAGAGTCTTAGGCACTTAAAATAGGATGACTACCCTTTGTAGATAGATATTCCATCCTTCCAGGTAGAATTGGAGGTTAAAAAAAATTGCTTTAAATACAAACATTAGAACAGCATTTTTTTAACCTAGAGAGCCAAATTTGGCCGTAAAATACAGAATTTGATGAGCCAAACAAAACTGAAGAGAAATATCAAAAATTTAATGAACATGTATGATGTATATGTTTCAAATTGCAACGGAGTGCCTAGACCCTTGAGAGAAACATTCAGCCAAGAACAATCCAGAATTTCATTTTAAGCAATTCTAAACAATAACCAATTTTAGGCAGAATTACCATTCTTTCATTAATGCATAATAAGAACATACAGGTAAAAATATAATTCTAAAAACGTAATACAAATTAAGTCTTTAGAATTAATTATGTTTAAAGTTCAAATAAATATTTTAATATACTGAAAATTTTGCAACATTTAACTTTAAAATAAAAGATTTTGATCTCTTCAAATCTTAACATCAGTTGTTATATGAGCCAAACATTTTCTATTTTATAAATCCAAATTTTAATTGTACTTGGAATAAATATTTCTCTATATTTATAAGGGTGTAGTATGACAGTTAATATAAGATCTGATTTATATAGTGATCTTTTGTTGGTATTTCCCTCAGATATAATTAGGTTTTAAAATTAAATCTCAGCACAGATTAATTTTGAGAATTTAATTGCTGGGACTTTTTTGCTGCAGCCAATTTAATACTTGTGGACCAGGTAGATGTCAAGTGCAATAAATATATTTTGTTTGTTTTAGATGTGTCACTTGAGAATTCATATATTTTTTATTTAGTTACTAACTTTAAATATCAAAATTATACCACCCATCAGCTTGCAAGATAAAGGTATGTTTTATAGTAAAGTACCACTTATTTTTCCTAATATGACAAACAACTTGTGCTTGGCAGCTAAATTCTAGGATAATATTGAGTTTAATCAGAGGTAAGAGCATAAATCAGAAGCTAAAAAAATTAATATTGACAGGCAAGTTTTCATTTTCTGCTTCTGGACTAAAATATCAAGACTGAACTACTACTACTAATACTACTATTAATTTTAATAAGTATGTTATAGCAATAAAATACTAAAAAGACTTACGCATATTTATAGTAGACCCTTGTCATATAGTTGAATCTTTCATGGCCAGCTATGTCCCTAGAGAAATAAGACTGTTAAATGAATAGAGTTGTTTTGAACTATATTTTTGTGAATCAAAAAGAAATATCTTAAGTAACAATACTAATATAAAATGTTTAGTACAAGGTTTTTTATTGTTTTTTTAAAGAATAAAATGGTTCCTAAGTAACTCTGAGATTTAGCAATCATATTGAGTAAAAAAGGAAACCTCTTAGAGAATTTAATCTTGAAAAATAACATAGACTTTTTAGAAGACTCTACTACATAAAAAAAAAAAGGCTGTTATGCAGGAGCTACTAAAAAAATTCCTCAGTATTGTTAAATATTTGTATTTTTATGTTCGATGTCATGTAATTCCCTTCTTAGACAATAAATCTTTATTAATAAATAAACTGTGTTAAGCACTAAGCTGAATATTAAGCCTGCTGCAACAAAGAGTAATTATGATAACCAATTAAGATCATTTTGTCAACATCTATATTGAAGGGTGAAGCAAACGATGTCCTCCTTAGATGCCTTACCTTAATTGTAAAGCCGTACAGATATATTTTGACTTAATAATTAAAATATAAATAGTTATTATAAATACATTAGATAAAATTTCTCAAAAGACTGTAAGTTTATAATGTCTATACTCATTAAGATTGTAATATATTTTTTTCTCAATAAACATGTACTTCTTTCTGTCAATGTCTATAAGATAAGACATAAAATTTCAACTAATTTTTGCCAATATTTAAGAGGAAATATTTACTTCCTGAGGACCAGCAAAAATTTGAAAATGGTAAAAATTTAAAACCAATTGAGAATTAGTTATTAATTAAAAAAAAAACATATGAACATGAATAAATAATGTATATAGAAATAAATGAATTGCTTNCCCCCCCCCCCCCCTAAAGAAAACGTGGATAAAGCGGTGAAGAAGATCAGAGAGTTTTATTCAGCAGGCGCATGCGCCCAACGATTCGAAGCATACTGCATGGAAATTCTGCATATGTCACGGCCCCCGTAAATCCGGGGAGGGGATATTTACCTGCAGTTTTTCAAATTGATACAGCGCAGTCATATAATATCCCAGCATGTCAGAAGTATTGTTATAAAGAAAACAAAAAATAAATAAATAAATAAAACAATAGGAAATTCGATTTTCACATTAAGGAATTTAAAGGTAATTATTTTGATTGAAGGAAATTTGCTGAAAATGCAGCAACTCGGTCATTACATAGACTCGGCATTGCATATAACACCTTGTAATTTTAAAAGGTTAATTCCACCACCAATGATATATAGAACTATCATACCTTCTATTATCCTTCTTCATTGGTTTCTGCAAACCATCTTCTGTTGGCGAGCGCTTTCGGACATTGTCCATCTTCTTGGCCGAATCCATGTGTTCACTGTCACTGTCTGTATTCAACTCCACTCAACTCCATTCAACTCGGACAATGTCCGAAAGCGCTCGCCAACAGAAGATGGTTTGCAGAAACCAATGAAGACGGATAATAGAAGGTATGATAGTTCCTTGTAATTTTACTTGTACACAAACCAACTTTAGCTAAAATACATTGACTTTTACTTGTTCTTTAGCACCCGGAATCTCATGAATGACGTTCAAGCTTTCACCTCTTGGTCAATGAAAAAATTCAACACTTTTTTTCTTACATACAAATTCTGTAAATAGTGTATTATGAGTGATAAACTCTATGTACAGTCTCAAACATTTGAGAAAAAAAAAAGCTACCTGCCTGAACAATTTAAAATTACTAAAATCAAGCCATAGTAAATAAAACACACAAATTCACTATAAAATTTTATTTTAAAGAATTCTGAAGGGTGGAAGCTGTTAAGGTTATTCTGATAAATATTAATGTATTTTTTTAAAAATCATAGTGTAGCATAAAAAAAAGTGCGTCCGTAGGTGTGTGTACGAAAATGTGACATATGTTATATAATTCCTTTAAAGGCACAAGGTCAAACTTGAATTTTCACTTTTAACCGAGAAATTTTAAACCAGACAAGTCGAGACATTTAAATATAAAAGAAAAAAATAAGTTAAAGGGTGAAAAAAAAGAGGGTAAATAGGAATAAAGATTTAGATTCATATGCAATTACTCTCAATATCGCATGTGATCTTTGAAAATATATTTTGTTATTACTAGCATTATTGGGGCTGCCGGTTCAAATCCCGCCCTAGGAAAATTTTTATCGATAAAAGTAAGCTTGCCATAAGCCATGGGTGTTTAGAATGGGATGGCAACCTGTAGATAGCCCCTCCCTACATGAACCTAAAGGAAATGGAGTCTAACACTTAAAAAAAAAAAAAAAAAAAAAAGAAGAGTACAAAGTAGTTCTCTCTCTCTCTCACTGTCCCCACACTATTTTTGACCAACTTCAGCAATTAATGTAATCATCAAAAGGCTTGCAAAAGGCATACTATAATCGATTAATTTTTTGTTTGTTTTTAATTTGGAAGCTAGAGCGCACACACACACACACACACACACACACAGACATACATAAACATATAAAAGAACAGTAGGAAGAATGAGCGTAGTAAACACATTCTTTATTTTAAAATATTTTAAATTTTCAGGAAGACTGCTCGCCCTTCGTCAGATTTTTTTTTTGTTTATGTTCCCTAAGCTCTTTAACTCTCTTGTTCTTATTTATAATATACATCGTAGACTCAAGTGTTTCGTTTTTCTTCTATACAGTTGTGTGTGTGTGTCTATAAGTAATATATATATATATATATATATACAATTCTGAATGTTCCAAAGTTTTACATTTTTGTAATTGTTTCTTTTTAAAGAGGAGATGGGTTTATCCAGCAAGTTAGCAAAGCCAGTGTCACTAGATTGGGGAGAAGAAGAATGTTCTTTTACAAGCAGCAGAATAGCCCTATCACACTTCCACTGGCACTAGGCAAGTAATAGAAAAAGAACTCTGTCTCTCTCAATGTCATAGTGGTATTTTCAATGAACAGGTAAAGTTATACAAAATATTAGCCATCAATAGTTGAGGTCCAGTCAAGAAGAATTTAAGAAAAAGTCTTGTATAACGAAAAATTAAATTTATTCTGTTTCCCCAAGATTTTGGCTGGTAATGCAAGCCATCTTCAAAGATAAAGATCATGACTAGAGTTTCATGGAAGCTGGCTGGCTGACTGGCCAAATCAAAAATGAGTTAGGAAAGTTGAATATATTCAAAATTGGAAAGGGGGTCCCACATTTCAAATTAAGAAAACTAACTGTAGTGGAACATTTTGCAGCATTTTTATTTCCTATCATTATTAGCTTACCAAAATGCATGAAAATTTAAGGGTTAATTTAAATGAAATTGATTAAAAATTGATTTCTCAATCAATAAAAAAAGTTTTGTAAACTAGAGTGATTCATATGAGCATATTATAAGTTTCCACCATTGCATTATTGTGCTAATTATATTATATCTGCCATAGTAATATATCAATGTCACAATATATTCAGGTACATTAACATAAAATGAGTTTAATTTCCTACAATATATTGGCAATTAATTTTTGTAGAAACACTTTTAGGAGAGATATTGCCTTGATATGGGCTTCTTTACCTCCTCATAACCTGTACTGGCTTACATTATTATCAAATAAATTTATGTTGTTGAAAACTAGTTGGTTTGAATAAATATTACTAAATAATCTGAGTTTTTTTTCTTCAGTAGCTCATGGTTAAAATGTATTTATATATATATATATATATATATATATAATATTATATATTATTTTTTTATATTATATATATTTTTATACTGACCTCTAAAGAAGTTGGGTAGGCAGCTAAAAGAAGTTTGATTCGAGTGGAGAGGAACTGCCACATTTTATGCTCTACAGTTGTGTCCACTGAGCAATCAGGATGTAGAAGATCAAATCTATTTTCATTGGTCATCCAGTGTTCTAATTGCTCTGTAAGTAAAATATTTAATTACTATCTTGAAAAATTAAACACATAACAACTAATATATTCTTCTACGACTTCAAATGTATCAAATATTGAAATTTAAATATAAAAGACCATTTAAATGTCAACATAACTAAAATATATTACAATTTGATTAGGCCTTTAAACTTTAATTAGAGTAGACTTTTTAATGAGTCTAATTTATAAAGGCATTTTACATGTGATTTTAAACTAAATTTGATTAAAATAAATGAAGATATATTCATTTATAAATTTGAGAAAAATTGCAGCTTTCATTTTTTTTTTGCACATTTCTGACAAAAATGGGAGGTGGTCGGGGTATACGTTGGGTAGTGGTTTCCATATCTTTTCCAGTATTGTTTTGAAGAGGCTGAAGAGAATTAACAGTTGTGAACAGTGATAGATTTTCATTCTTATCAGTTATTTCGTTGGCGGGGGGCGTGTTGGTCACTCCTTGAGAGGTGCTGGGGCGTGGTTGTAGTTGGTCTCTCTCCAAGGGAGTGCTACTAGCGGAATACCATCTCTTACCTTTAGGGTGTACCACAACGCTTCCCTTTTCGCCCTCCACTAGCAATCACTTGATGATAATGATTGCCTCCCATAATTTATTCATTAATTTATAAAAGGGGAAAAAAAAAGTAGTGACGCTGAGATATGAGTCTCGCACGTTAACACAGTTAACTGCAAATGTGTGTAGAGTTTGATATCACAGTTCTTACTGCAATTCATATAATATAGTTGGAAAGACAGACATTTGGAAAAAAAAAACAATAAAATAATAACAAAATATTACACAAAAGGAGAGTTTTTGACTGTGGAAGTTATTAGTACAGAATTCGTTGGAGTACGGTCATGGTTTATCAAAAAAATACAATTTAAAAAGAAGTATTTTTTTTGTTATCTGCCGACATTTGGGTTAAATTGTAAACCAATTGTATACTATTGTGTTGAAATACAATGTCTTAAGAAAAAAAACTATAATATTTACAGAAATGATGAAAATAAAAGTAATATGACATCAAATGCTGAGGAAAAGCAATAAAAAAAATAAAAAAAATGAGTAGAAAGTTTACCACAACTACCTATCATGAAAGCGAGAGGGGACTTTTTGTCAATCTGAATTTTTTGACTGAGAGGTAGTAAATTTTGGAAATTAGGAAATCTTAAGATGGACAAATAAAGAGTGGTGGGGGGGGGGTAGGTAAAAAGGGAGAGCGGCCTGCCTCAATGTGGGCAATACTGGGAAATAGCCAGGAATTATTTTGGAAAAGTAGCCCAAGGATGTAGGAGACAAGTTAGACAGGTTGATTTAGGAGAGAGGCTAATGGTTTTTCAGAATGTTGAAAATGTTTGAATAAGTTGAAGAAATTTGTTCTATGTCAGATATTTCGTTAACTGGTTAATGTTGTAAATTAATGAGTACGGTTTCAGATAATAGGCGTTTGTTCAGAGGGTTCAGTGGAAAGAACGTTTATGTTATCAAAATCAAATATGTGAATGATGTGTTTTGTAAGGGCAGTTTTATTTGTTAATGTCATTATAGTGATTGTTGATTCTTCAGGATCACAGGTTTTTGGTTTGCCCAATTTATGAACTATGGTAATTAGTAATGGAATATGAAATTTTGTAGACATTGGTTCAGTTAAGAAGGGAGATGTGGTCTTGGGGGAGGTGGATGTAATTGTATTTAAGATTTTTATTAGTAAAAAAAGCAAACCTAAGATTAGAGAAATTTTTTCTAATGTTACGTCAAATTTATATAATAATAATGTAAATCATATATTTTTTTTTCTTGATATTACATTTCAACAGCCCCAAAACGACGGCATATGATAAAAAATACTTTTTTTAAATTGTATTTTATGTTCAACCATGAGAGAACCCTAAGAAATTCTCTACTAAAAAACATTATTTCTAAAATAAGGACTTGGTTTGAAGATGGAGGACATTCACTTGAAACTGGCTCTAAGGAGTTATACTAAGGTATGGTATACCGATATTAGAAGGAAGAAAGAGCAAGAATGGGAGTTCAACTGTTATAACTCTAAAGCTTAAGGATCATATGCCAGCCACATTTTTTCCACTCAGAGATTAACTATAGAAAAAGACAATAAGGGGAACCTGGAGACAAAGAATTTACATAATCACAGACAGTCAGACCTCTAAGAGGGCTTTATGCACACATTTAGTGACTTATAAGATAGTTTGGTAATCTATTCAAAATATTAAGGGGTTCGCCAGGCCTGGGTACCTAGGTACTAAGTTCCTGTCCGCATTATTATGGTCTAGTTATCGTGGTTTGAGCATGTCCATGGAAATAAAGTTTTAAACTAGCCAGGAAAGAACGGCCCAGATAATACTGTAGAGTATCCAAAGCTCTCCCCAGAGAGGAAGATTTATAGACAAACCTCAAAATATGTGATTAAGTTTGAAAAACATTACAACAAAAAGTTTGAATGGGATACAATTCTTCCACAACTATTCAGGATGAGAAAGAAATACTATTTAAATGTATAAAATTATATAGTACTATATATACTTGAGGAATACTTACCTTTCTCCATGTTGAAGACCCTGAGGAATGCCAGCAACTTCCCCTCGACCGGGCCCGGCCCCAAGAGGAACTCTCCGGAATGAGGGACAGCCAACTCGGCGAGGAGGATCCGGCGAGCCTCAGCCAGCGGGTCAGAGCGACTCACACCCAGCTTCAGTCTCACCCCGTCCGCCGCGTTGTCCTCCTGCACGAAGCCGTTGTGGAGGAAGACATCGGAGTTGGGCCGGGCACCGTACGACATGAAGACCTGCTCTCCCGCGGCGAAATCCCGGCAGGAGTAGTACTCACTCTCGTCTGACACCACGTCATAGTCCGTCGTCAGCTGAAACGGGTCGTGAAAGGATTGCTTAAATTCATTCACTCGAATCTAACAAGATTTGTTTAAAGATTGTAGCAAAAATATAAAACATACATGCTAATGTAAACATGCGTACAAATAAAAAGTTTTCGAACGCCAAAGATACATTAATGATCTTCTATTATCGATCAATTATGTATTCTTATTAGTAAACTAGGTCTTCATTCTCATTAATTGTTACAAGTTATGTAATTATAATGAGTAGATGTTTAATTGGACTTTAAAATTTTACACTCTACAGAATGATGTTTCATAAAACAGAAATAAATTCTCAATACATTAATACATAAAGAAATATCGGGAGAGAGAGAAGAGAGAGAGAGAGAGTGGGGGGGGGAGATAGAAAGAGGGAGGGGGAGAGAGAGATGGGTGGGGGAAGAGGGTTTATGAGGAGGAGGTACTTGATGATTGACAGGATATATATCTCCTTTAAATGACAAATATGCGCATCTACATTGTATAATTACAGTTATCCCTACTATTATACGGAATGAAATAACAACAACATAAAACAAAATGCATACAGGATATTCATAATAAGTAACAATCATTAACATAATTTAGAAGTAATATTAAAGATAGTAATAAAAATATAATTATGGTAACATGTAATAAATAATTATATTTTTAATGTAATGACTCATCATACTTTACTTGACTGAGCTACAAATGATAAAATAATTACATTAACATTATTATACATACTAGTAAAGTAAATTGTTAAATAGGAAACAAAAAAATTGATTACATTTAAATATAGCATGCTAGTTTTAACAATTAAATATTTTAGATATTAGAAAATTACAGAAATTCGGATTACAAAAAAGATATAATTAGATAGGCAAATATATTCTCCTGCACAAGCACTCACATTCATTCGCTGCATGTATTCATTTATATACCTTCAGTCAAATATTCACATGCAAAATATATCTAATTTATTATATATTAACAATACATATATATATATATTTAGAAGACCAATCAGTGGTTTTAAGAAAATTTTGTTACATAAATTTGTCAATTACTGTTTACAAGGCACTCTGCAAGTTTTCTGTTGATACCTTCAGCAGCAAAGTGGCACAGGTATTCAGGGAAATCCTCTACTATTTGTTGGACAGTCAGATTGACAAGATGTACTGAAATTTGGGGATGGGTTCTTATTGATAAGGTACTTGGGTAAGGTTTGTGTGACCAATTGACATTCAGCCAAAGCTACTTCCTCTCTTATATATCCGCTAATCAAATGATCTATTTGTTCTTTAGTGGTATCCTTTACCTGGGGTAGTTTGTTTTAAGTTGGCTCAGACAAGTATCCCAAGCATTCCCAGTCTTCAACCAACATGCTTTTCAACCAGTTTTTAATCTTGTTTGGAACAAAATCTGTTATAGGTAAGATAAACTCCTTTGCTGCTTCCGCCAAGGCTTTGGCAGCCAATGATTTATCAGCTTTTTAATTGCCTGGAATACCTATATGTGAGAGGAGCCAAAGTTTACTAATTTATGATGAGAGCTTAAAATGTTAATAAAATGAAATACTTTGGAGGTCAGATGGCCTCTTTTATTATAGTTTGCAATTATTTTTAGACACGACAGCGAGTCTGAATATATTAAGACATCTTTTTGAGAAGATGAAATTGTATTATATAATACAGTGGAATTTCTGAGGTATAGATGAATAGAGCTATTATCAGAGCTTCAGTTTTATTATGTTATTCTAGACTATTGCTGCACAAACGTTATCTTCATGCCTAATCCTGCATGACGAAAGCAATCAAGGCATGAGAGTACATTGCTTTTAGCTGAGGCATAAATATAACTGCCATAGTTCAGTTTTATAATTCAAGTTTTAAAAAAATCATAAGCAGTGATTACTGGTCAGCACCACATGTTGTTTTGCTAAGAATTTTCAATAGATTCATTCATTTAAGGCAGTCTTCCTTGAGATGTTTGATGAGACTAGTCCAGTTAAGCTTAGATTCAAATGTCATTCCCAGAAAGAGAACTTCATTTGTAAATAAAATTGGCTGATTATTTAAAAATAGTTAGGAGTTGAGCTTAGTCATTCTTTTCTTGTAAATAATATGCATTTGGTTTTGCTCATTGAGAAATTTAAATTATTCGTTCTAGTCTAAGAATTCAGTTTGTTGATAGTGTCTGTAGAATTATCGATGCCTTAAAGTTTGAGACAAATTTTCAGATTGTCAACAAATAAAGATTTACGGACTGAAAGTGGAATCTGGTCTGTAATGAGATTAATGACAATAAGGCACTTTAGCGCTAATGACCATCAGCAATCGATGCGCACTATAAAAAAAAGAAAGAAAAAAGGCACTTAGAACAGTTCAGAGAGCAGATATATTATTGAATTATTTAATTTGATAATAGGCATTTCCATAAACTTAGATCCTGACAAGCTGCGGACTTTTTGCCAAACTTTTTTTTTCTTCTGCTTGATAAGTTGTCTTGTTTTAGATTTAATTTTTTTTTTTTTTGTAGGTAATTAGGTTTTCAACGGAAGGAAAATTGTAATTTTTTTCTTGAGGGCTTTATTTTTTCTTTTATAATTTGTCGGCATTTGCTATCGAACCAAGGTTCATGATTATTAGATCTTTTTTTTAGGAATCATTTCTCTGACTGATTCGATATTTTTTTTTCAACATGACTCTACAATACCAGGGATGTCAGAAGCTAAGTCATCCTGGGATTGTGTTAGCAATTCAGAGAATTTAATCTTATCAGCTTTATCGATAATCTACTTTGGTACTGTCTCTTGGGGTAGTAAGGATCCAGTTGGTAGGAGAATTATAGACAAGTTCACTACTATATTGAACCTCACAAGTGTCCCAGAAGAACAGGTTAGCTAAATTGGATGAAGAAAAGGTTATAACAATAGCTGAGGAAGAGCTATAGGTCTTGCTAATGTATGCATCATTATCATTATGTAGTTCTCTATATACCTACTCTCTATCAAACTCACTCTACTACTACAGTTCAATAATTATTTAATAAAGTCACCCAATGGCTCTCTAGTATATCAATAAAAAAATCTTACAGCATTTTATTTTCTTGAAGATTCATCATCAATCTACCTCCACTATACATAAATGACATGGAATTAAAATATCAATCATTCAAATATCTTGGACTCACATTTCACAAGCAAACTGGTTCTTTCACATCATCAAGACAATCAAGAATAACTGGATGCACTCTGTCATTCCACTGCAAACTTTGAACAACACTGTCTGGAGAGGATACAGAAAAATTATACTGCTTCTTATTAAACCATAAGTTTGATAAGATCTAAATTTTGCTATGGATCTAAAACAAAAGAAATAAAACTATTGTGAGGTTCTGTAGAAATGTCAAAATTTTATTTCAGATTAATCAAAACTATTTACTGAAGGTGCTTGGGATGAATTATGGTTTGATACTTGCCATACATTACATTACTTGCCATAAATATTCATTTGATACTTGAAACTCTTTAAAAATCACCTCTGTAGTAATATGAAGACTTTTTATGTTACGCAAAAATAAAGCTAAGGGATGATATAAACAAAGAAAAATGTTGCTATTGCAGAATATATTTTATACATAAATAATGTTAAACAAGATACAAATTAAAGAAAAATACTGAACCTAAAAAAATAAATTCAATACTTCATAAAACAAGTTTATAAATAAAATATTAGTTCAATGCATAATTTAAGCTCACTATTACTTAAGATCACAATTAAAAAACCAGTATACAACAAACACCATACAAATTTATAATTCATAAAACAAAATGTGGAAAAAATGAATTCATTTGAAACTAATTTATATATATTAAAAAAAAATCTAAGAACCCTTCATGTATTTAGTTTTGATAAGGTTATAACTAACATATTTTTTTATTTAAAACTTGGATAATTATTTTAGTTGCTCAAATAATGATTTTTATGACAAAATCTTAAAACTATATTTAAAAAAAATTAAATTCTTAAGCCACTGAAAAAATATTTTATGACAAAGAAATTACACTCATTTGGAATAATTTATTAGGGATTTTTAATGTAATGACTCATCATACTTTACTTGACTGAGCTACAAATGATAAGCATTATCAAAAAACATTACAGCGATTTTTAAAATATTATTATGTCAATTAAGCTTAACTAAATCAGCTTAGAAGCATTTCAGTGCACCTATGAATGAATGAATTGATAGCAAACTCTCTGATGACTTTTATGCTCCAAAATACCCACAACAAGGTGAAAAAAATAATAAACTTGCTTATATACTCTTCTTCAATTTAAGGTTGGAAGGCACGATTAAGTTAGTTGGCATTCAAGAAGAGAAGGACGCTTTTCTATGATCTGAATAACTCTTTTAAGTATGCTATTGATGACAGTGATTTTATAGGAAGGGAAGTTACCATCATGAAGGAAAATGTGCTTTAAACTACAGAGAATACCAACTGGTTTTGTGTTAGAGATAAACAAGACTAAAATCAAAAATAGAGGAGACCTAGTAGCTGTAGCTTTCAAAATGCAGACAAATCTATTTATCTAGAGTCTTAGTCAAAACTCAGACAATGATGCAAAATGAAAAGCCAGGAGATTACAAGTAACAACTATATAGTATTTAAGACAAGTTTTAGAGTTAACAGGCTGAAAGAGTGGGTAACTGTCTTCAAGAAAAAAAAAATTTGAATTGACCTGTTCAGCTTGAAACCATAAGCTTTATGTTTAAGTAAGTTGGTCATAGAGGATGTCCCTAAAAGGTGAGCTGCTCTAACTTCACTTTAACCCCAATATTTCACATTCACATTTAGCTAATGTTATTGGATGAAGAACAGTTTCAAGTTCTTGAAACTATTCCATGGGAATATAATAACTTCAAACTTGATTTAGCACAATAGATTATATCTTCCCAGTAATATATCAAGTAAAGATTATAGGAGTTCCAATATACTCAGAACCTCAGGAAAATCAGAAGAGAGTAAGCACAAAAAGTAAGTACCATGGACAAGTAGGAACCCAATCTATAAAAAAAGTTCTGAATATCTCAATGTTGCAATCCTATATTAATGAAAAATCAAAACTTGGGAACCTCCAAGGTTAATCACTTACTTAACTACTGATTTTACATTATATGGCAGTTAGTAAGGCCTTGCTATTTTCAGAGCAGGAAACAAATATAAATTGACTTCATTAAACTAAAGTTATTCTCTTAT
Organism: Oncopeltus fasciatus; assembly: GCA_000696205.2. Lineage (NCBI taxonomy): Eukaryota > Metazoa > Arthropoda > Insecta > Hemiptera > Lygaeidae > Oncopeltus > Oncopeltus fasciatus. The sequence goes on from KZ807248.1 coordinate 49,658, forward strand.
TAAACTACAAGTAAATGTTTATTATACATACAGTTGTAATAATAATGAACTTTATATATGTTCTTACACATAAAGTTTGTCCTAATAAAAGCAATTTAACTATTCATTGCAGTGCTCTTGAAATTACTGTTTGATATTTTTAAAGCATAGTGCTTATAACATTAAACAAAAACTGAAAAACTTTACAGGACATTGGAATCTAAGGCGCTGAAATAATTATTCATAAGATTTATGAGAATCGGACCAGACAAATTTTCCAATGCAACCCATCTATATATTGAATATTTCTTGAAAATATGTTTGTTTTGTATCTAAGTGTTCAGTATGCTAGCATATCCAAAATTAAATTGCATGGATATTGAACCTGTAGGAATACCTTGAATTTATTGAGCACAGAATTTAATATTTCAATAAACTATTTTTCAGAAGTTTTGCAAAGCATGAATGCGATCCTGATCTTTAAAATGTCAAGTAGTTGTTAATGATATCCATTAAATTAGACTGGAATTGACAAAATTAAGACACTATAGTATTAATAGAAAAAAATATACCAGTATATTGAAAATCAGCCAAATGGTTACAGTATAACATTAGTAAACTTTACCTAGATTCTATAATCACTGAGTGTAATATTTGTCCTTCATTTAAAGTTCCTTTACAAGCCAATTTGCTGCCAAGTGAATTTTTATTAAGCTCCTGGAAAGATCCTGCCTTAATTAATGAAAATTTGTATGAAATTTATCAAGTGACTGGAGTAATGTTAAATGTAAATCCATGAAGTGAGCCATGGTCAAGAAAAGTATATTCGGGTCAGTAAACTTTAATGGTTATGCATTTGAACTAGTTTTCTTCCAAATAAGTCTGATAGAATAAACACTGAAAAAGGAAAAAAGCCTGAAAACCTTCATAAGCATCTTCTGTTCAATAAATGTTTTGTGTCCTTTAAATTCATGTAATATTATTTGTCTTATTATCTCATAAATCATTTAATTAGTTTCAAATAAAATTTTAATTCCATAATATTTCATATTTTCAGTTTATTATTTCATATAACATTTCATACTTCTACTATTTTATGCATTACACAATTAAATGTTTTCACAGAATATTTTCTCAATTTTATTATTCAAGTTTCTTTTATTGATTTATTTTAAACACATAAATCACAAAGCAGAGGTAGTACTACAGGACAATTACTTAAACCTTTGATTTTTTTCTGTTCTTCACAAAACTTCTAGTACAATGCCAACCATCTATATAGAGGGCCACCCTCCATTGCCACAATGGACTAGTTCTTTTAGTATTAGTTCTGAATAAATAATATACTCTGGAGGTGTGATACTAATGTACAAAAATCATAATCTTGCAGTAATATAACCTTACTTTAACTAACAAGTAAATTACTTTTAATTATAAGGTAAGCACTAGACGTTTATTCTTTTTTTGAAAAGAAAACTACAATAAAAATATGAATATCTTAAATTTTGGCACTTAATTTTTGAGATTAATATTAAGTAGTAATTTGAACATGAGCTTAAATTACTAGCACATGAATAGACTTTAAAGATATAGAAACAACTCCAGAAAGAAAATCGGTGATGAGGAAGCATTATTGTTTTAAATGGTCACCAACATAGGCTAAAACTTTGGTTAAAATCCTTTTTTCAGTTAGACGTTGAAGTATAGTTAGCTTCATACACCGGTCCATATCTTTCTGGTTCTTCATTAGGTCTTCATCAGCCTGAAAATGAGGTAAAATTAAACAGGTATGCTTCCAATTGTATATAGGGGAGCTGATCAATAGTGAAAGTAAAATTAATTTAAAGGCATAACACCCTGTCGATCTCACAGCTCATAGCAGTTCGAATTCTCACAGAAATGCTTCCTGAATATCCACGAAATATCCAAGTTCTAGTGGTGTAATTCTAATTGGTAGACTGAGGGTATAAAAGAAATTACTTCAATACTAAGCGACCAAATTTATATGAGGAAACTAATTACAAAACTAGATGTTACAGTTAGCATAATATTGTAAGTGAGAAATAATTTTTGTAACTGCAAATAAACTTTTGAGTCACAATCTTCAGATATTTTTACTAATATTCAATTGCAGAGCCTCACTTGGGAATGGTAGAAGAAACACAATAATATGTACGTATCTATTAAGTGTCATTAACTATGCAAATAATTATTGGAAATATAATAATTAATAGCATATAAGAATGAAAAATCACTAAAGAGTTACTGATTAAAAATTAATTTTTACATTTTAAATTCTTTAGACTGAAAAAATAGTTTGAAGAATATAAAAATTATGATTTGTATTAGACTGTAAAAAAATTGGCTCTTTTTTTTTTTAGGAAGGGAAGTTACCATCATGAAGGAAAATGTGCTTTAAACTACAGAGAATACCAACTGGTTTTGTGTTAGAGATAAACAAGACTAAAATCAAAAATAGAGGAGACCTAGTAGCTGTAGCTTTCAAAATGCAGACAAATCTATTTATCTAGAGTCTTAGTCAAAACTCAGACAATGATGCAAAATGAAAAGCCAGGAGATTACAAGTAACAACTATATAGTATTTAAGACAAGTTTTAGAGTTAACAGGCTGAAAGAGTGGGTAACTGTCTTCAAGAAAAAAAAAATTTGAATTGACCTGTTCAGCTTGAAACCATAAGCTTTATGTTTAAGTAAGTTGGTCATAGAGGATGTCCCTAAAAGGTGAGCTGCTCTAACTTCACTTTAACCCCAATATTTCACATTCACATTTAGCTAATGTTATT
>KZ807248.1:57556-120818 GCA_000696205.2 Oncopeltus fasciatus
AAAAAAAAAAAAAAAAAAAAAAAAAAAAAAAAAAAAAAAAAAAAAAAAAAAAAAAAAAAAAGAAGAGTACAAAGTAGTTCTCTCTCTCTCTCACTGTCCCCACACTATTTTTGACCAACTTCAGCAATTAATGTAATCATCAAAAGGCTTGCAAAAGGCATACTATAATCGATTAATTTTTTGTTTGTTTTTAATTTGGAAGCTAGAGCGCACACACACACACACACACACACACACAGACATACATAAACATATAAAAGAACAGTAGGAAGAATGAGCGTAGTAAACACATTCTTTATTTTAAAATATTTTAAATTTTCAGGAAGACTGCTCGCCCTTCGTCAGATTTTTTTTTTGTTTATGTTCCCTAAGCTCTTTAACTCTCTTGTTCTTATTTATAATATACATCGTAGACTCAAGTGTTTCGTTTTTCTTCTATACAGTTGTGTGTATGTGTCTATAAGTAATATATATATATATATATATATACAATTCTGAATGTTCCAAAGTTTTACATTTTCGTAATAGGATCAATAAATACCAGTTTGTTTTTTTTGTTTTTTTTTTAAGCAAGTTGATATATTAAAACTTTTTAATGTTTTTTTTTTAAGCAAATTGATATATTAAAACTTTTTAATATCTTAGATTCTAATACTTTATTTTCTAATTTTCAAATATGAATCAAATCTAGTTTTCCCTATGATATGAGTACGTTTGAATAATATCAAATAAGTGAATAGTCCAATATGAATATTTTTTTTTAGACTAAAATGTACTCGTCGAAAAGATGAAACATTATTCGTTTCTCATGTTGATAGGATAAACACAGACACACAAGCACATACATACATATACACACACTTTATATTCTATTTACTGGGATAGCCAATCAAGAGGTAAAAACGAAATGGATTTTAGATAAACTAATGAAGAAATTCAAAACTAGGAAGAAAATATTCTCAGCACTACAATTCCTTACTCTCGAAAGACATTCAATTCCGGAAATTGTTCAGTCAAATGTCCACTAAATAAGGAAGGGCGAAGCGTGTGTAGTCCAGATGGCCATTGTGGGAGAGCTGGACAAGTAATAGCTGATTGCCGGGGAAAGTCCCGTGGAAAGTAAGCAATTACATTAGATCCCGGAGACCTCCAGGAGCCTGGGACCAGGACGTCGTGGGAAGACGGCGGCCTGTCGGGGAAACGGGAATGTGCATGCGTACGTCAAGTGCTCTCTCTCCCTTGGGAGGCATGAGAGAAGGAGTATTCCAGGGGGTGGTTTGAGGAGTGAGTGGAGGAGGTTTCAACTCTTGAGCTCAGCATACACTCTACAGGGGAGACAGGTCCATCTAATCACCAAAGATCAACCGCCAGTATGCTCTAAATGTAGCTGTCAAATAAACGTTCAACACATCATCGAGGAATGCCCATATTACTCTAATTTATTCACATGTAAAAACCTCCCAAGACAACTGTCGACATCACTGGGAAACCATGAATCCAATGTAGCCAAACTTATGTGCATTTTAAGAAAAACAGGCTTATATGGAAAAATTTAATCCCCCCAGTANTTAAAAAAATAAATAAATAAATAAATAAATTGTTATTTTGTTGTTTTTTTTTGTTCTAAGTTTTATTGTAGTATTCACTATAGAAATCTAATTGTATCATATTGTTAAAATGGTTGTCTATTGTTTCTAATTTAATTGTTAATTTACCTTTTAAGCTATATAATTCATATTTCTGTTTTTAAAATGGTTTTATAACTATTTTTATGTGTACGAATATAACTTGCACACCAAGTACTATAAAATGAAATGTAACCAAGAACTAAAAAAACGAAAAACATTTAAAAGAATGGATAACAGATTAACCCTAGAGAATCCCCAACAGTCAGGGCGTAATAACCACGATGTTGATCGCCCAATAAACTGATCCTAATCCTAATACTCTACAGGGGAGAGCTGTGAAAGAGGAAATTTTGGGCTCGCCGGGTAACACAAGGGGATGCGTTAGGGCCTCTCAGTCCTGCCTCTGAGGGATCGACTTGTACGATAAGCGTTTGCGCAAATACCGCGACTTGTATGAAGGAGCCTTTCGTGAGCCATAGGTGTTTTTAATAAAGTTAATAAATTCATTGAAATAGTTCATCAATGGAAGAGATGCCGCTTTCAAAACCTTGGAATAAATTGTTAACTAATATTGGTAATAAACACAAATAGCAAATAATAATTGACCGAAGTTGCGTTTACTTTTGAATTGATTACCAATTAAAATTGACTAATACCAGGTATGCAAGTTTAAAATGTCGTTTTAATTCCAATAGAATGCGCTCTTAGCCTATTGAAGGATTTGCTTATCTCTAAACGCTATTTTGTTTGTTAGTCATTTGTTTACAAAAGTCAGTTGTTTTTAAGTCGTTTACGTGGACGTATCATACCTTTCTTTGGTGTTAAAAATGTCTAATTTTAAGCCAAATAAAGAGCATTTGCGGCATGTCATGATTTTCTTATTTAATCAAAAGAAAAAGGCATCTGAATGTCATCGAATTTTTGTTGAGACTTATGGCGATCTTGCTCCAACCGTCAAGACATGTGAACGTTGGTTTCAACGTTTCAAACGTGGTGATTTTGATGTTACTGATCAAAAACGAGAAAATCGACCAAATCGACTACGAGCTTCTCAAGCCCGGCGAAACAGTCAATACCGAGCGCTACCGACAACAAATGATCAATTTGAGTCACGCATTGATCGAAAAACGCCCAGAATGGGCTCACAGGCACGCCAAAGTCATTCTTCAGCATGATAACGCTCCTGCACATTCAGCCAGATTGACTAAGGAAACGATTTCTTCGCTTGGTTGGGAACTCCTACCCCACCCGCCGTATTCACCTGACCTGGCGCCTTCTGATTATCACCTCTTCTCATCGATGGGACACTCATTGGCGGAGCAACACTTCAACAATTTCGAAAACGTACGAAAATGGCTCGATGAATGGATTTCAAATAAAGATGAAGCATTCTTTTGGAATGGTATCCATATATTGCCCGAGAGATGGACAAAATGTGTAGAAAGCGAGGGCCAGTACTTTGAATAAAATATATTATACTTTTTTTTAAATTACTGTGTATATATTTTAAGAAATAAACGACATTTTAAACTTGCATACCTGGTATTATAACCGTATTTGCCTAGAAATGCTTTTTTTTTTTTTTTTGTAAAGCCTAATCCGATTTTGTGATAAGTTGGTGGCAAAAAATTAATTAAATAAGCGAATTTTGTAAATTTCCAATTAAAAATATATATGTTTATTGTTAAGTCAATATATACGCTCGTACACAGAAAAAGTGACACAACTGAATGTAACACAAGTCAAGAATTTGAGTTGGTACTTTAGCCCGACATAATGTGTTAAATCCTTTCGATAATTATTTATATTTAACAATAAATGAAGTAAATCTTTAAAAAAAATTAGTGATATATGAAAACTCCTATGAACATTCACAGCGAAAGTAAAAACTCAAAAACGCCTAGATTATTAAATTAAATTACTTAAAATTTTAAAAATTACCACTATCTGAATTGTATATGAATGCGTAAACAAGGTCTTGTACAGGAATGAGAATGCTGACATTGAACATATTAATTATTCTTCTTTATAATTGAATATATTTATAAATATAAATGCTCTTGAAGCTTTGACGAAGACTAAAGATCCAATGCTCATAAAACCCAACATAAAGACGTATCTAGAGAAAGTTGTAAAATTACGATATTTTTTATTTTCAAATCGTAATTATCTCGAGATATGATGTATTTGATACTTCGGTTAAAAAAGCATATCATGTATGTAAAAAATATACAAACCAACATTTTAACCAGAAACATTAAAATTTATAATTAAAAACTACACAAGAATTTTACCTACGAAAACAAGATTTTTTAAATATATTTAAGGATAACGTATACAATAAGGCATAGCAAATATTAAGAATTTTTTTATCTTTACCAAACTTATGGAACTAGCTATCCTTGAAAACTCATACAAATAATTAAAAAAGGTTATCTTGTCCAAAAGCAATATAATCATCTCCATTAGCCACTTTGGAACCACATTTAATAAGACCCCCTTAGAATATATGTTTATGTGAGTGTGTGTTTTTATCATTTATTAACTATTAGCATAGAATTTTTATCTTTATTCTGTAAGCTGCATCTATTAACTCCGACGGTATTTGTGGAAGACTAAAAATACCTAAAAAGTTATATATATATACCCACAAATATAAAGATAAAACAGTATCTATATACATTCTAATTGCACTAATTCTAATTTCTCTACGACGATAATTAGGAGTGGAATAAGGAATTTTATGAACAACATTAGTTCTGATAGAAAAGGGGGATGGGATCTTTAAGGAGGGTGTAAATGGATTTTAGTTTGTTGTTAGTGGAAGAAGCAAGCTTAAGGTTAGGGAAAGTTTTTCTAAGGGATTTCTTAATAATATCAGAAAGTTTGTTACCTTTGTACTTACCGCCTCACACCCCCCACCCTTCCACCACCCACGTTGTCCATCTCAAATATCTCACAAGTTCTACACCTTACATTTCAGCCATGAAATGGGATCCTGGTGACACGTCGTCCCCTCACGCCTTCATGATAGGTAGGTGTGGTGAATAATATATTTTTTTTCTTGTATTGTGTTTTTTGTATTTTGAATTTTTCTACATATTCTACATAATTTTGATATCACATTACATTTAATTATGGCAATTCTATGTAATTATACTATAAATCATTTAATATTTTGTTTTTTATTCTCATGACATTGTTTCTTCATTTCAACAGCCTTGAAGATGTATCATACCTTCTTTTATCCGCCTTCATTGGTTTCTGCAAATCATCTTCTGTTGGCGAGCGCTTTCGGACATTGTCCATCTTCTTGGCCGAATACATGTGTTCACTGTCACTGTCTGTATTCAAGTCGCAGTTGATACAATAGAAGGTATGCTAGTTATATATTCATTGGTAGTGACAATAACCCTTTAGATTATTTAGTCCTGAAAAAGACTTACAATGTAAGCCAAAACGTTGACTGACAAAAGAAAAAAGTTCACATATTTTTAAATTGTATTTTTTTTTGGATCCACATTGACCGAACCCTAACAAAAAACATCTAATAATATAGCGTAATGTTTGCCGCCCTCACTCGATTACTGACTACTATTGCTGACCTCTGTCAAAACCAATTTATTTTTTTTCTTCATAAGATCGTTCGTTAAGATCTAAAGTGAAAAGTGCACATAGTACCTCCATTTCTAAGCCACAATTGCCAGGTTTATCCACGCAAAGGGGAACCAATTGTTCGATTCGGAGCGAACTATTTTCGTATCTCAGAGAGATATAACCCCAACTAATGGGGCTGAAATAAGTCTTGCTCCCTCGGGCACAAGAACCAAACGGTAATGAGTAAGACCTTTCTCTAACCACCAATAGAGAGGGAAGCCATGAACGGTGCGAGGAAGCCGGAGGCCAATCAGCTGATGTAACAGGGCCAGCTGAGCTGCGGTGCAGGCTGACCGGTTCAAGGAAGGGCCATTGATTGGCGATGGTGCGTCATACAGGAAACACAAGCGATAGGCTGAAGGCATAAGTCAGTCATGAGACTTTTGCATAACAAAATAGCTAGAAAATGTATAAAAATATTTGAAAAAGTAAAAAAAATATATTTGGTCATCTGTAACATGACACACACCATCACCAATCCAGGACAGTGGATAACATTGTATGCTCAGTACCCACTCTGTTACCCAACCCTGGCTCACGAAATTTAGACACCCTGCACCATCATACTTTGCGTGGCTTGTTTACCTGAATCTGAAACTAGCAAACATTATTTTCTAATGTAATAAAACACACCGTACTTTATGAACAGCTAATGCTAAAATCCGATTAAAATTATTTTGTCCGCTCTACATAAATTTCAGCAAATTCTGAAAGTATGTAGATTTTAAGGTGGTTCTCATGATCGACTTTTTCAAATTGAAAAATATTTCAGTGAAAAAAGAATGCTCACTAAAATAGATACATAACGTCCGTCAATACACTACGCATCGAATCATTTTACAAGGAAAAACACGGTAGATGAAATGGTAATGGTCCACACGATGCATCAGCCTTTAAGCACCATGATCCGAATTTGCGCTGATAACCTCTGCAGTTGAGCGCCATAAATCCCTCAATAAACCATGATCCGATAGACACCCGTTGAAATGCCCTGATCTCTTAGTCTGAACAGGCTACTTTAGAATCCCATTGTACTATACGGCGGAATCCGCCTTAATTTCAACAAACAATCTACTTTTAATTTGAACTTACTACTATATAATTTTTTTTAAAACATTTACCAATGCACAACTCTCAAATTTGTATACAATTAGAAGTGAGAAAATGTAAAAAATGACGAGACCTAAAACGTACCCTTGATTGATCATGTCATGCAATAAAGTAGTTAAATCCCATTGATTCTGCATTTTCCCAAATCCAAAGCTATATAAAATTTACGGACGGGTTTGGAAGATGAAAAATATTTTAAATTCCGTCTAGGAAGATTGAGCGGCCCTCATTCCCTTACAATCTCCTGAAACCACTCTCTTACAAAATCTCTTTATGATCCATTCGGATAATTGTATCAATAGAAAACATTCACTCCTACGCTTAGATTACGCTACAGCAAAAAAAAAACCAAAAAAACAAACAAACTGGGATTTATGTAAATATTTCTTTAAGTAATTTTGGATATTTATCGATTGTAAGTTGCGGGAGAGTAGCTAAGATTCGTCGTGAAGCCTGCGTGTACCGTGAAAAGGTTCTAGAAAAACGCCGAAAAGATAGGAAGACGTTCGGGACACATTTAGTAAGCTTTCGAGGTGAGTTAGTAGCTCTCTCCCATCGATTCTGAACGGTCGTCGAGAAGAAAGAGTTCGAAGCCTTTCTCCTTCAAGTTAACCAAAACAATCATGTCTAATGAATTTCCCTTCCTGGCTCCCAAGAGTGCTTCCTACTTCATTTACTCACGGTCTTTTTGTCCCTAAAAACCACATGAAATCTATTCTATAAGCTGAAAACATCCCGAATCCATAGCCAATAGCAGCTCGCCAATAGAGAGAGAGGTGGATTTTGACATATATTAACTGATATTTTAATGGAGAGTTTTTTTTACCGTAAATATTATTATTAGATGATTTTAGTTGGGGTTCGGTCAAATAGATCCAAAAAACACAATTCAATTTTAAATTATCTGCCAGCGTTTTGGCTTACATTGTAAGCCATCTTCAGGGCTATTATGAAGGCGAGAGGTTCACATGAAATATGAAATTATTAGATGATTTTAGTAGGGGTTCAGTCAAGGTAGATCCAAAAAAAACAAATTTAAAAAATGTATTTTTTTAATGAAGGATTATCTGCCAACGTTTCGGTTTACATTGTAAGCCATCTTCAGGGCTATCATGAAGAAGAGAGAGGAAATGAGCCATGGAAATGAGAACTTAGGGACAGGACGTCCTACAGGACACTCTGAATCAATACAAACAATAGCACAGAAAGAGAGAAAAAACACAACTATCGATTGTTAATATTAAAACTGGAGCCTTGGACTTATTTTAACCATGGACCTCAATATTCCTTTATTGTTCATAAAATAATTTTTAAACAGTAATATATAGGCGAATCTAAAGCCAATATATTATTAAAATTTTAAATAAAATAAATTGCCNATCCAAAAATATAAAAATTTAAAAAAAAAATGTGTATTTTTTAAAAAGATTATCTGCCAACGTTTCGGCTTACATTGTAAGCCATCTTCAGGGCTGTTTATCATGAAGACGAGAGAGGACGTCCTGTCCCTAAGTTCACATTTCCATGACTGATAGGTCTTGACATTTCAATGACTGGTAGTCAAACAATATAAGCCGAAACGCTGGAAGATAATTTGAATAAATACATTTAAATTTGTATGTTTTGGATCTACCTTAACCGAACTCCAACAAAAAACATCTAATTAACTAATATTATAAACCTTGAGAGAATGACAAGAATTATATAAAGAAAAAACACAATTTTTGAGTGGGAATACACTTTTCCAGATTTAACATAATGGAACCAAGCGATTCAAGTCGGTATGATTTGCCTTTTCAAGAAATTTTACAGATCTTGGATAAACCTACTCAATAGAAGAAACTAAAAATATGGTTTGTTCAAAATTACACACTCACGCACACGCACATGTACACTATCACGATCAAGCTCACTCTTACACGTTCGTAATTACTCACAAACAGTCACACTCACAAAAGTATAAGCGCTCTAGCATTGGCATTTTTTTTTTTTTTTCAAATAAAGGACACAATTTCGGTATTTAAGACTATTTTTATGTTACAAAAAGATCAGTATTTTTTTTTTTTTTTATTCTTTTAAAAAAAATATTTCCCATATTTGTATATTACAGCTATAAAAAAAAAAAATAGTATTAAAGCTTTCCTTTGCAAACCATTAAAAGAATGCACAGAAAAGGATCAGGATTAAGGACGATCAACGTCTAGGTTATTACGCCCTAATTTGTATTATATATATAGGAATATATTATATAAAAGGATGTACATTTGACTGAAATCGGATGAGACGGGGGTATTTTTATTTGTGATAATTTCATTATTAATAGAGTTACGAAACATTTTATAGAATAAACTCTAAGATGATTTTAGTTCGGGTTCGGTCAAGGTGGATCCAAAAAACACAAATTTAAAAAATGTATTTTTTAATAAAGGATTATCTGCCAACGTTTCGGCTTACATTGTAAGCCATCTTCAGGGCTGTAGAAATACAATAATAATTGAAATTAGTATAATAGAGAATTGGAATAATATAATGTGATATCAAGAGTATGAATGTAGAAAGCTATGTAAGAAAATTTAAAGTTTATGAAAAAGAACCAATTTGAAAAAAACATGCAAACAAACAGCTTATTGACAAGAAAAAAATTGAAATATCATTAAAGCAGTAACTTGCCACACTTACCTTTCATGAAGATGAGAGAGGACGTCCTGTCCCTAAGTTCACATTTCCATGACTAAATTATATAAATTTTACTTTTACACAAAGTGAGAGGTAAAAGGAGTGGGGAGAGCAGGTACAAGGCGGAAGGTGCAAATGGAAAGCGGCCTGGTGCAAGAGAGGGCAATAAAAGGACAAAGGAAAAAAAAAAGGGAAGGGTATTATTGGGAATAAGTGACTTTGGAACTGGGAAAAATGTTTTGACAGGTTTATTGAGACGGAGGGCTGATGGTTTTTAGAATGTTGAAAATGTTAGAATTAGTTGAGGAAATTTGTTCTATGTCTGTTCTGTCGTTAACTGGATAGTGTTGTAAGTTTCTGTTCTGTCGTTAACTGGATAGTGTTGTTTGTTTATAGAATAAAGTACAATTTTCTAACATTTAACTTCTAACATTTTATTGTAGCATTTACAACACATCATGTTTGAAAAAAAAAGTAATTTTCCTTTTATTAAATTAAATCAAATCAATTAAATATAAAATTTAAAAAATTAATATTTCTATATTCGAAAAAGTTAGTTAAGCAGGATCTGTGCAATCTAAGAAGTTTTCCATGTTTCAATAAAGATAAATAAGAATAAATGTAAAAATGCATCTTACTTCTAATATGAGCGTATAATCAAAACCACTAATCTTACAGAAGCCAACATTCGTAAATTATTTCCATAATTGGCGTTATTCGTAAACATTCCAGAGAACACAAACGTAACAGGAAAAAACTTTTTCTTTCTGTTTTGGCCTTCTTCTAAACCCTTACCCTCTCTATTCTGATTAAAAATTTTAATACAATTAATTAAATTAAAATGAATAAACAATTTGATAAGGAGAGCCTGAATACTGAATTTGGTTTCTAAATTGTTAAAATAAAAGGGCCTGTACTACCTTTGAACTTAAATTTTAAAACATCTTCCATAATATGCGTTTAAATAAATAAATTAAATTGCTTTTGGTACTTTACATTTTTTTCACAACTCGAAAAAATAAGGAATACAATGAGATTTAATTTTTATATAATTTAATTATCATCAAATTCTTAAATTATCTATTGAGTTAACCCTTAACGTACTCATTCAATGCTTTGTAAAGGAATATATTATTGTATTGCAGGAACCTATTAAAGGAATTTACACACACACATACGCGCACGCACAAACACACACACAGGTATAATATGTTGAATGAACCATAAAATATAAGACCAATGATCTGAAGTAAAATGATTTTCTCCTCATAACATTGAAAGCTGGAAATGTTGAAGAAAAGATTAGGGGTGGTCGGGGAGCAGCGGGCAATGATAAGAAAAAGGCGGGAGTTGATAAGGGGTGAAGGGAGGGGTGGTAGGGGGCGGGATGGAGACAGGAGAGAGAGAGGCCGTCAGTCAGTGTCCAGAACTTCTAGGGGGAGTGTGTACAGTCTCGCGTCGTAGCGTATTTCGTAAGCAATCCCTTCGAATTTGACTACTCGGTAAGTCTACAATTTATAATATATTGTATTTGTTGTATCATAAATTTTTAGAAATAGATATAGAGAAAATTGATATGACTATATACGTCATAAATTTCTATGAATGAAAAATGAATTAGTTTTACAATCAAATAGCATATTATTAAACTTTTTTTTTTAAAATAAGGTTGCAATTTATAAAGTTCTAAAGCACTTTTTAAAATTTTATGAATTCAGAAAAAAATACCTAAGTGCTTAACTTAGGGGAAAATGAAAAAAAAAAAAAAATCTATAAAAACAAAGTTAAGCGTTTTCTGTGAACTGTCTTGTTCGTATATATAAAGATTATATTCCTTAGAATATGATGCTATTTGAATTCAGATAAATATAATTTAATTACGTTATATTTGAATTTAAATGGGTTTCAAAATAAGCCTTAATGATATATAATAAGAAAAATTTAGAATAATTATTTAGAATGTTGTACACTAATTTTTTAATAATACAATTTTATAAGTAGGTTATTCGCTACTTAAAAAGAGTCTATTATTTAGCAATTTATTAAAATTTTTACTTTCAATAGTATTGGATCAAAAAAGAATACTTTCGACAAACTTGTGAAATCCAAATTTTATGTAGGCAGTATCCCCCAGATTTAGTTGAGACGGACATACTTAAAACTGAAGATATCACTAAATTTTCAAATTAGGGAGTAAAGACAGAAAAGACTTCAGACGTAATTATTACTAATTTAAAAAAAATGTTTTATGATTATTTTAAGTAATGTCAAAATAACAGGAAATCTACTGATTTTGGAGCAAAATGTGACTTTTCTTCTACAATTTATTCTCTAAATTTTAGTGGGCACCTTCCCCCCAGGGCGGCTTGAGGATTCAATTTTCTTCAGAAAGCTCATAAATAAGTATAATTTTAAGAAAGATCTATATATTAAAATCAATTCTCTAAACGCTCAAGCCGATTGAAAGATTAACTCGACTTATTAGTGCTAAAGACAAATGCATTTTATTTTGATTAATATCTCAATAATTATTGTAAAGCCATGTGGGAAACACGTCGCAGAGAACTTTAAAGAAATAGGAAATAATTATAAGAAATCATTTCTTCCTGAAAAATACTTTACTAAACCCTAAATTCAGTATATTCATATCTTATATTATGTACAAAAATTATTGAAATCTCTGTTTAAAATCCACGATATCTGTATAATTTATCCTTTCAAAGTACATATATTTATATGCTCTCAGAAATTAAAAGGTAACAAAATCAAGTTTAGGTGATTATTTAAGCAGGAAAAATCATTTATCGATCAATTTATACTTAAAAAATACAATTCCATGAGCATGCATAATTAAATAGGCTACAGTTTATTATATTTTCTACTGTGAATTCATATAAACAATTTGTGATATTATTTTTTTTACTCTTTTCTAAACTAAACTGCCTTACATAAATCAATGTATATTGTGGATATTCGGCGAAAAGTAGATAAAAAGGTGGAAATATTAGAACTCCTCTTTCACTTTTTGCATATTCACAGGCAATGGGATACTAGCAATCTCTTGGTTGGGATTGGCTAAGACATATGATTTGCCCTAACCCATGAGGAATGAACCATAGATGCAGCACACCTTAAAAAATAACGTTAGTTATTAATGCATAATTTATTTGATAATTTCACTCGAGAAAAATTAAACAAATAAAAAAAATTTAAAATAAAAGAAAGATTTATAATTTCGAAGGCTTTAGGACACATTTTCAGAGATAAAAATCTTCTAAACAAGCAATTAGACTTCAGTCCATTTCTACATTCATTGGAAGTGGGACCAAAAGTCTCTAAAGCTCTTATTCTTATAAAAAAAGAAAGAAAAATAAATCATTGAGCGAGTGAAACAATAATTATTATTTTTTGTGGTATTTAATCCCAAGTAAATTTTAACAATTTTTAGTGAAAGGGAAGAGAATAAAAATATAACTGTCCCAGCCAGGACTCGAACCTGGATCTCTTGCTATTCGGGCCGGAGCATTTTCCATTTATGCTACCGAGACAAGTGTGATAAGTTATTAAATTCCCCGCACTAGTATCGAGAGTCTAACCTCCGAGGCCGACGAATATGTCGTATTATGCTCGGAGGATATTCCAAATTTACAACACTCAGACAATACAAACGTACTAAAAAGAAAAGCCCGGAGGAGTTTTATGTCGAGTTATATAAAAAAATGGAGGACATTGGTGTCATTTATAGTTTACAAACCTTACAAAGCTACTGATATTTTCACTGACTCCTGCCAAGTGCTCTTTCTCGGCCACATTCGCCATTAGTGATGGCATAGACCAAGTATGTCCAAGTATATTCCAAACTGTATCGGCAATACATTATTATCTGACTGTCGCTATCACTGAAAAATAAGACGATGAGCTACACAAAATAAAGAGTGAGAATTTAGAAAAAAAAAAAGAATTTTATAATTTTTATTTAAAGAACATTTTCTTGCAAAAAAAGCGAACAGTTGCTTTTAAATTTATATGTATAATAAATTTGAATAAAAACATTCAGATCACTTGGCAAATGATCCCCCTGTGCCTGAAATTCCTCTCTAGAAGTCCCAGATGTGTTAAATAATTCACAATAACCCGCGAATGTCTGACTTATTACAGTCACATAATTGAGATCAATATTGCTGGTACCTTATACCTGAGGCCCTAAATATAGTTAGAAGAGGTTTTTAGTAACATATCACAATAATTGCTATTTGTATTCGTTCATTAGCGTTCTCCATTAAAATATTATCGAACATTAATTTCAGAAAATTGGATTTTAAACATATTAATTCATAGAAACGTTTTCGTAGCTCAAATAAAAATGACAGCATCAATATTATAAATTTTGGTCTTCCTTTAAATTTCCCTAACACTCGTCTGATCCCACAAAAGATGAACTCATTCAACAATTTGTAATAAAAAGTCCAATGAAAATTTAATTTTTATATTTAAAAAATAAGAGAGCTCCCGACCAATAATCGAAAAGATATTTTGAAATATCTTTTGTAATATGCATTTTTGGCAAATTTAATAGGAAGTAAATGTTATAAAAACATGTGAAACTTTTAATGTAACATTTATTTATAATTTAATTAATATGACTGAAATATATATTGTAATGTACTGATTGTATAAGGATATAATCACTCTTTAGCTCAACAATTTTTTTCCAGGCGCTACATTTGACAGATTATTACCGTGGTCCAGTTAGAATCGTTGACTAATAAGTTCATAGGCTATACGCAGGATTGGTCTCAAAGGGACCCAATGACTTTTTTTTATTTTTTTATTGATGTCAAATTTAGTAATTTGCCATATTTCGGAGGCGATGGGGGCAGCAATATCATTGGCACCTATCTTCTTTCATATAACAGGCATTTCTTAAATGTATATATTTAAAAAAAATCCTCCGTCGACAAAATATAGGATTCTCTGAGTGGAATAAGAATAAGTTTTATCTAGGTAGCAATGACTGGTGTGTATTATATGCGATGAAATATTTACTCTTGATTCCGTCTAGCAACCAGCCAAACAAGTCAAGAACCAAAATTGATGGGGTATTAATGGAACAGAAATGTGGGTTTTTCATAGCTCAGTTTAATTATTGCCTTTAGTTAACAAGATAAGGATAACTACATCAGATGTGGCTCTTGGAAACAACCAATCTAGTATTGTACAAGGGACATTTATTTATATAAGACACACTATTGATATTAGTGACCGAGAAAATGTCATTTGCTGATAAGGGAAAACTGATGCTTGATAACAAGTTCCGACTAATCTCCATCGCACAACAGATACCCCAATGACATCTTCCTATCACATTAAGTTCACAGAAGAGAAGACAAATAATTTCCAAATCTTCTTATTTAAATATTTACTGGTGGAGCCAAGCTCACAAGGGAATGGAAGAGGCTTACATATCTGGAAAAGATATCGGGGAAAAGTAGCTTTTCAGAAATTAGATAAATCAGATCCAAGAAGAATTGATAATAAGACAAGTTGATAATTAACACGATAGGATAACTTCATTTTGCCTGGACATATCTATGTTTCTCAATCATATTCTCCACTAGACTTAAAAACATCCCCTAATAAATGAATTGTTAAATAATGATAAGGGAAATAGAATTTAAAAAAATTTATTCTAACCCCCTGCATTTCTTGTATAAAATTTAAGTGGAATTAAATACCACAACTAAAGTCATTATTTAAAAAAGAAATATAAGAAAAAAAAAAACAAAAGTCTAACAAATAGTCTACAATTTTAGCTCCTTCGAATATAAGACGAAAAATTCGTCTTACTTAGGGGTTTAGACTCGGAGTAAAGTGCAGGGGTCGGAGAGATTATCTAGCTAGCTTCGGTGGTGCAGTGGTTAGCATAACTGTCCGGAAAACAGGAGACTCGGGTTTGAGTCCCAGCTGAGGTGGTAAGATTTTTTTATTCAAACTCCCTTGCATTTCTTGAATCTAATAAATTAATGAGAGTTTAAATGAAGGAAAAAACAAGGAAAATACTTTTGCAATAACCCTTCGGTTTTGTTGTAAGAAGATTTCATAAATCTTTGAAATGAGACTAAATTTGACCATTGGATTACTATATTCGCATAAAATGAAGATGTGCGAATATGCCCTTAAATTTGGCATTGGATGAAACAGATCGCTGCTCTCAAAGATACATTCTTAAATATTAAAAACTCTAAAAGACTCTAAACATACTTTTATTTTTTTTTTTTTTTAAATAAAAGTTTGCACACGGCGGAAGTCCCATACCTGAACTTGGGAGACACAAAAGGATTCCTTCTTACCGCCCAATTGACGCCCCAAGTTAAAATATTAATTTCGAAAATAAATTTGTCTCGTTTCACAACAAAAATTATTTATGAAAACTCGACGCAAGATTTTTGACCGATCGCTATACTTTTCAAAATGAAAACAGTTTGATTTTCTTTGGAAGTAGTCAACAGAAACCAGGAAAACTGTTCAGTTAAATGAGTTGGTCAGAATCGCTTCACTACTTTCCTAGAGAAACAGAAATTTATTATTTATAATATTTTTTAAATGAGCAATAAAGATTTTGACTAAATACTTCCATAGACGACATCAATGTAGGATAACTCCAGAGTACTGAAGGAAATGGCCAAGATTTTTAAAAAAGTAATAATTATCTCCCACATGTGGTTAATTCTACACCGAGTTGAAGATTTTCATTAATCTAAGAACATATGGTTGCCTCTAGTAATTCTATGCCAACTCCAGACATAGCAATAACCTAAGACATGGCTGTTTTATCCTCATCATCACTATTCATCAGATAATGAACCATATTTATTAAATGTAATAATTAGTATTTGTTTAAAATGCACTTTGCACCAGGAAGCACATTTCAAACAAATAAATTGGTTAATATGGTTTCATCTATCAAGATTTTCATTAAAACAAGACACCAAAAAAAGTGCGAAACAAAAATATGATCTTTTTTAATATTTTATTTATAAAATCATACAAGGTTCTATAATAATAATAATAACAATTTTGTGGGTGTCATCAATCAAACGACAATATTTAATGTTAAAGAAATAACAACGCTGAGAGTGTTTCACGTAAGAACTGCGTAAACCAAGCGAATATTTCAGCATGTTAATGAATATTTATTTATGATCCTTCCGAAAACTGTTACTAATGCGAGATTAGAATGTTAGGATGGGAAGAGGATGAGGTTGTGCTAAGAGTTATTTGTATAAAAGCAATAGAACATAAATGTCAGAGATCAATGCTTATTCACGTACAAAAATTACAAGGAAGATACCACGTATATAAAATTTGATTTTCTTTAAAGCCATTTCTAAAGTTTAAAATATAAAGCCTAAATAGTTAATATGGTTTCTATTTTGTAAAAAGAAGGAGGCTCATTGAACACTCGAAGTTATTTTCTTAAGTCTTTTTCTTACCTCCCGTTTAAAAAAANTTCTCCCGATGTTAGATAATATTAATTTTATATAATATAAATGTTAATAAATTACATTTTATACAAATTGTGTTATACAAATTATTTTTAAAGCTAATAGTAACGAAGACATTAAAACTTGATCTCTGGATCTGCCAGTAAAGCCCCCTTGAGCAGTTAGGAAGTCATTCAGCACTTAGCAAAAACACTTAACAAATTTGGTTTCATCATTTTAAAAATTGCGGAAAAAAAATGTTAATATTAAATGTTATGAGGTATTTCAACCATTTCGGGTGATGGAGGGAAATATATTAATTGAAATAAAAACAGACACACAAAAGTCATGTTAATAGCTTGATTTCTTAATAGGCCTGACGACTAAATAGCAATGGAAACATAACAAAATAACGCCCTTCTGAATGAGTAAAGAGAAGATCTTGCTAGGAGCTTGGCTTCAGCCATTAGCTGCGTCTGAAGAATGTGGAATGGCAGGTGGGGAGAAAACATGCAAGTAACGGCAGTCAAACAAGGTTCCAACATTAAGTGCAATGTGTTCTGTCAATGCTTAAAATACCCTGCACTAAATAAAGTATGAATATTCAGAAACCTTATTTTAGTTTTTGACCGCAGAGATTATTAGTTGATCAAAAAAAAAAAAAAAAAAAAAAAAAAAAAAATTTTTTTTTTTAAAAAAAAAGGGAAAAAAACCAATTTTTTTTTTTTTTTTTTTTTTTTTTTAGAAAATAATTACATAATATACGTATAAAATGTAATTTACTCTTAAATATATTGCAAAAGNTTTTTTTTTTTTTTTTTTTTTGGATCAACCTTGACCGAACCCTAACCAAAATTCTCTATCTATTTTATTTGTTCAGATTATCATTTATTCTGTTATTTTTACTATTCTTAAAGGGCAGCTTAGGGAAAAAATACAGTTATTTTAAAGCACTTTGAGTCACTGAACACAGTAATTTACTCAACTTAATATCCAAATATATACATGCATACAAACACAAACGTATGCGAGCATAAAAAAACAAATATCGCAATAGCGCCTACATACGGAGTATTAAGCGAGCAAAAGGAAATGTCTCTATGAGATTTAACAACGTATCAGGCATGGAAATGTGAACTTAGGGACAGGACGTCCTCTCTCGTCTTCATGATAGCCCTGAAGATGGCTTACAATGTAAGCCGAAAACTGACAGATAATCTTTTAAAAAATACACTTTTTTTTTTAATTTGTATTTTTTTGGATCTACCTTGACCGAACCCCAACTTAAATCATCTAATAATTTTAACAACGTATCTGTATTACAAAAATAAAGAAAAGTTATAAATGTGGGATGCACACTTGCTTTGATGTGAATAAAACAAATGAATGTAGAATAATAATTATTGAAAACTAACACATACAGATGAAGCTAGGGTATTTTTTTTTAAGTTCGGGCTTTACCAATTAAGGATTTATTGGTGTGTTTCAAGCCTCTATGGATTTCATGTACGCATTCCCGAAAGTGCATCTCCATCATATGGAAGTACGTGAACTCGAAACACATTTCGACAAGATCTCGCGGGAGGGGGAGTGGAGTGGACCGAAATCCGAAACCAGAGAGAAGCCCCCACCGAGATGGGCTCACGTTAGGGGCCAGGAAGTGCGCATCACCACTGTCAGAGCGACGGGGGATCGCGAAAATCGAAAGTCCTCGGCGGGTGGTGACGCGCGGAGAGATGGCACCCACCGACGGCGAAAGGAACAGAACCGCAAAACCGTAAATCTGTCGGTGACATCTCTCTCTTGATTGGCTAAGCCGAAACTGACTTTCAGCAGAAGGCTGGAATAACATAACCTAACCTGAACCTTACCTAACAATCCTCTCAACAGATCCAACCGCTGACTATTTACTCCAAGTTCTTTTTTATTTATATTATATAAATAGCTAATCATGAACGAATTCCTATTCTCGCCTTCAAAGAACATATACTTTTTAAGGCTCTAATAATTAATTTTTGCTATTTTATCAATGGTGTATAAACAAAGGTGCGAATATTCACAAATTTCACTTGTCAAAGAAGTCCTATGCAGAGCGAGCGGTCCAATGAAATCGAGCACGAACTACAACACAACTCTAGCACCAGCAGCAATAAATATGCTAGAAAAAAAAAACTTTGTCCGCAACAAGCAGAATTATTTCTCAACACACATCAAAGAAGAGCCTACGGAACTTGTTAAACAGGACAGAAATTGACAGTTGAATACAGACATTGACAGTGACCACATGTATTCGGCCACGAGGATAGGCAATGTCCAAAAGCGCTCGCCAACAGAAAATGGTTTGCAGAAACCAACGAAGACGGATAATAGAAGTTATGATAGGACAGAAATTGATGGTCGAGTGTTAGTCGGAAAAAACACTAACGAGGGCTATTTTGAAAATTTGAAATTTAGGTTCTATCCGATTCGAAAAAGAACCTAACTTCAAATGAGCTTCATACACAACTCCAAGGGAGTTGATTTAAAACTTAAAATTTTGAAATTCCTTTAACAGCATGTCTTACACTAGCATGTCTGTTCTCTGAGATTTGGAAGGAAGTCCAACATGATGTTTTACATTCTAGAGTGCATAAGTGTAAAAAAAAATGTAATTTCAGAACATTAGCTAAGCCGTTTTATTAAATAAATAATATTTAACAGTAAAGGTAAAAATATTATAAACAAAGTAGCAATGAACTAAATAAGGGGGAATGAATTACCATATCAACTTGATTATACGACTTTAATGTCTTTGAACGGCACATATAATAATTATAACATTGTGAGGATTTCCCCCTTTGAAAAATGCGTGGAAATTTTTATTTTTCATCTACAAAGTGTTCATCATATCTGAATCATTTGTACCTCTCAGAGATAAGTTTCAAATTCAGAACTTTCCTATACGCTTGAGCTATGGAGTGTGTGTTCTGCAAACACCAACTATTGATTTGTACATCTCTACCCTATTTAATTAATTTATTTTTTTAACTTAACGAAAACTATAGAAATTGTTAAGACGGCAAGGGAAATTCACGAAGGACTCATAAATTCCGCATGAAGAAGACAGGATAATAAATAAGAACAGGACAAGATTCCGTGAAGAAAAAACTTACTCCTGCCCTGGAAATCAGAGGAACAAGTTTCTCCCGACATTGTTACACAACGTGTTTCAGTCATCTAATATTTCCCAGATTTTCAGAATCCATCCCTATCTTGAATCTAGGCGACACAGAAGAGATTACGCCATCTTCATACTCTCAGAGATATGTATTCTATTGACTTTCCCAGGCGAGTTCTCTTCTTCTAGAAAATATTTCTTAATGACAGACAGCTGTTCCAACATTATGTAATCACAAATGTAAAACATAGGTCCTGAGCTCGGGTGAGATTTGGGCGCCCGTGCCATTGCTGCGGCGAGGGAGTTGATCCGTCGGTGCCCCCGCTCGCCTCTCGGGGCGGTTCGGCTCCCCGTCTTGGGGCCTTCAATGGATCATCTACTTATTTGTGGGGTTGCTTAAATTATATAATTCTATAATGCACAAAATTTTAAATGGAAATTTTAAAATAAATACATAAAACTCAAGAAATAGTAAAAATTTATGATATAGGCAAATGTCTTGAACAAAATTGTTACTTACAACCAAACTAAAATATACATCCTTTGACGGCATCCAAAACTGAATTTAAAGTAAATTTTAGCAAAATATTATCGTTGTATAACCTATTAGTTTATTTTCCAATATATCGAACTTTGTACAATTAATATTAACATGAGGCTATAATGACCCAGTAGTGGTTGAAAAGTCTATAAAAAAAAAAAAAAAAAAAAAAAAAAAAAAAAAAACACATTTACTAATTTTGTAATTAAGAATGATTATAAATAGATTAATGAAAACAATGTGTCTGTAGAAATCAATCTATATATATATATACACATAATCAATAAATTAGAAAATATAAAAGATTATTGTTATATAGTTATTTCATCAAACATATCAAATTAAAATTAATGGATGGAATTTGATACACTAAACCATGATGAGAAGGTAGCTTTTTGAAATAGAGTAGGCAAGAGATCTGCTCGCTAGGCACTTCAAAAATTATCGCAAATATTTTGCATAAGAAAAAGTTATTCTCAAAATTTGACATATGTTATGCCATGTGCATCAACACAGTAATGACTTATCAGTTTGATCTCTCTTTGACAGTAAAGATTTCATGACACAGCAGAAGTGAATGTCACATGGCAGGATGCAACACACTCGTAAACTGTGCTTGTACTTCGGACAAAAATGCATAATACAAGAATTGTTCAAGTCAATACGATCTGTCATTTAATAGCGAAGTCAAGATATTCAGGGAGTCAAAAAATTGAACCTCACTGATCCCATATTGAAGATGCTATAAACATAGTCCGTTCAAAATTTCACACACACACACACACTCTCATTTCGAGACAAATTAAATTGTAAAATTATCAATATATTAGTTACTGTTAGAGTTATACAAATTATCAAACATAATAGGTTAATTTAAATTTATAACATATATGTTCTAAAAGAGCTTTACAAAAAATGAAATTATCAATTTCTTTTAACTTTAGTAATAACTACGATAGAAGGATTTAAATCAATTTAGAAATTTAAATCAAATACTAATGAATTCATTCAACTGTAAATAAAAAGAATAAGTTTAAATACTGAGTTAAGTATGCTAGAGAAAATAAACACAAATTTAATAAAAAAAATAATTTAACCATCCCATAAAAACCTCAAAAAACACCGATTAGCTAACAAAAACTATGGTGTTTTGGCAGATTCATGTAAAGGAAATAAATTAACATACGCAGGAGGGGCTAAAAAAATTGGTCTTTGCCTTTTGCACCCGTATCAAAAAAAGAACAAACAAAACCCGTATTTGAGCTCCTCTAAACCATAAATTTCTTTAATGGCTGAAATGGGATTAGTGGGAAGAGTCATACAAAGTTAGTCCAACTTAATATCTTCGTTATTAATAATTTTTGGCCATTGTGAGCAATTACTAAATGCAAACTTACTTACAGAATGTATCAACCAAATAAATAAATTTATTTTTTTTTTTTAGAAAATAATTACATAATATACGTATAAAATGTAATTTACTCTTAAATATATTGCAAAAGAAATATACGTGAACCACTTCTTGTGAGTATATTTACGAATGACACATCGAATCCACGACGAATGGACGACCCACACTTCGCCTCCTGATCGCTGAAGACTAGCCGGTCTAGACCAGCCTTAGCGAGTATTCTCATTCGCCTGACAGTCTTTTTCAGCCAGTAAAAACGTATTAGTGATTTACACTGTCCATATTTAATAAAATTAACATTTATATTATTAGATTTAACTGCAAAAAGGTTTCTGTATACCTACTGCTCGAATCTTGAAGAAGACACAAATATGATAAATATTCATTAACAGTTTAACTAATAAATTCAAGAATTCCCGCCAAGTCTGATATAACTTATCACTGATTAACAGATTTTTTTTTTCTCGCAATAGGCCATAATGATCCAAGGGGGAAATACATATTAAAGATGTATTTATTCTCGTCCCACAGCACACTAGAGAAGGCATTTGATCAACACGCCGTTCGTATTTTCCGCATTCAATGACGAATGGTTCCCAATAGAACCGGGTGTTCCCTAGAAGCAAACCATGAATCCTCTGCTTATTATAAGCAGAAGCACAGAAAGACAGAAAATCAATGGAGCCCTGTAAGCATTGAACCTGGGAACTTCGTCAGAAATCAGATATCTTGATACTAGACCACCGTGCCCCCTGATTAACAGAATTAATAAATATTATTATTGATAATTATTATTATCCACCAAATGCAATGAAGTACATTACTTCCAGGACGCCTCCAGGTGCTGGAGAACGCCATTCAGTGGCCCTGTCACCCGCGGTAACAGGAAGAGAAGGTCGTATTGTTCGAGAACCATCGCACTTCCCCGGGGTTTTTTTTCGAGTACTTCCACCTCAACTCTCTCCATTGTCTAAGAGATTCACTTTTCTTCCCTCCATCAAGTGTCCAGGAAGCATTAGTCGAATGAGATTTGTACTTCATGCTGAGGTCCATAAGTACATTAAGCAAATGCCGTATTACATCAACATATTTTAATATTTTATGTTAAAATTAATCACTAAATACATTTATAATCTATGAAGTAAAATAAGTAATATTGAATAGTATCATGATTTAACTCCAAAGATGTCAGCCATAGAAGGAAATCAACACACACACACAAGTATATAAATATGTAGCTTCTTAAGCTCTATCTTAAATGTTTAAAAAAATATATGAAAATGTAAAACAAGAGTTAATGCCCTACAACTATAAGCAAAAGTATATTTTCCGATATGTTTTACATCGTTAAAGGTGAATAGGAAAATGATTTTAATCTTATAAGCTGGAAAAGCCAATTTAGCTAGTTCCAACACCTGGAAGAGGCCAAAAACACCTAGTTACATTATTGAATATCTTCTTTGACATTTTTTTTTCGTAAAAATTGTAAAAATATAAAATAAAAACCTACATAGCTTCACTGGAATTATCTCGACCCCCTCCCCATATGCAACCTCAGCCATTAAATAACTCATTACTCTGCGATGAAATGATGAAATAGGTATTCGATTGCATTTATTTGCTTTATGAAGTAATGTGAACATTACTATAATTATTAAATAACTTTCACTCCAATTTCTTCATCAATATGAATATTAATGAAGAAATTGGAGTGGATATGCTGCTGACGACAACAAAGCGTATGGAAGATTTAATGGGTGGTGCGGATGGAAGAGTAGTACCTGGGCGATGCCATTCTGCCCTCGGGATGTGACGTCACTATCCTGGGCTTCTGAGAAGATATCTTTCTCTTCAATTCTAGAAGTTACACATGCAGACTGCGGGAAGTAGCAATGAAATCCATTCAGCACTTGGCCAACAAGGAGCTGGCAGGAAGAATTTGTCACTCCTTAAACCACATCAAGGAATCTCAATTACTCAGGATTTAATGACTTGAGAAGATCAGGACCTCTGCCACAAAATCTCTTAGGAGCGATACAAGAGATGGGCCACCATACTGGTGAGAACTATTGTGTCCAATGATTTGTCTGACATAATAATTTTAAACAAGCGGTTGGAAATATCAGAAATATTATAATAAAACAGTGTTTGATACAAGTGTCCACAATAAAAAGAGAATAAAATACAAAAATTGCAGGCAATTAAATAAGAATTTGTATCTGAAGTCTGGAACGATGACGGCTATCATGGGAAATTAAAATGTCGTGGACTGATATCAAATGATTCCGTTTCTGCAGTCAATATCCTGAATATTATGCACTTGAAAATATTAATGATTCAGTCATAATAGCCCAGAAATTGATGAATTTAATAAAATAATAAACCTCCTCATAATAACCTAACTCAATAATTAAATAGGGAATGGATGGAAAAATAAGACAAAAGTAATATATACATATAATATACTACAACTATACATATTATAAATATAAAATCCGTAAACCATTGCAATATTATAAATCCAATGACACTAGCTAGGAATCTGTATTACAAGCTTCAAATGTCGGAGTCATTTATCGATAAAAAAAGAGTGAAATTTAAATAATATATTTTCTTCGTCAGGAGAGAGTTTAAATGAACCATTACATAATGAAGGAGCCACGGAAGAAAGTAGAATTCCTATGAATATAAAAGACAGAGAAATTGTTACCACCTTTCTCTAAGTTATAAAGTGGTAGGCAGTAAATCAGAGCTAAGTTCCAAAGAGGAACGAGTTCTCTATCAGGATGACGACTGAGAAGGACAGTGAAAGTGAACGGGCGTGTGTAGCAGGTTTCTCCCAGACTTGGGCTGTAAACAGTGACCTGTCTTCTGGGTGGAAGTCACGTGCCGATCCAGGAAATCCAGGAATCCTGTTAGCTTTTTTTTTTTAATTTCACTTTGTATCTTTAGATTTTTCCAAACTTATTTTTAAAAAAAGTTTCAGTAAAAAACAAAAACGATATAGAAACATAAGGAATTATATTCCAGGTCGTATTTTCTTGTTTACTTTTCCTAAAAATAAATGTATAACGTACAGAGCGCCCAATATTTGAAGGCCCCTCAGAGATGCCCTAAAACACTTAAAACGTAATGTTTATAATAAAAGAAACAATAATCGGCAGGTCCCCGGTATTGCACTTTTTTTTTTTTTTTATACAAATTCAAACGGCCGAAACAAACGAATCTTTGAAAGAAATCAAATTCCTACAAAATTAATTTTTAGGAAAAAAAAAACCATTAACTATAAAATTTAATTCATCGATATTTATTTAGGGAACCAAATTTTCGAAAAACATATAAAAGTACAATAAAGAAGTTGTTTGAGATACTCCAGCTTGGCCTTATACATAAGTGCTCTCATCCAATAAAATAGTAGCCGATAGTGAAGAGCTACCCGTCTTTTGGTACGACCCCAGCTAGCTTGTCCTGAAAATCACCAATTTACTGAGCCGTTGTTTTTCCGATGCAGGAAGTCAGCAACATGCAACTTTCTGCAATGCCAACAACCACTCCAGGTTTAAAAAAAAAAAAAAAAAAACCACTCCAGGAACCACAGCAATGGCTCACTACTCTTATTTTCCATACTTGCACTGTGATATATTTTAATTAATTGTATTCATCCTCTATGAAATATGGATATTAATCTCATCTGTGAACCTAAATAACTAACAAAACTATAACTATCCATAGGTATAACTAACTTCATAACTATGACTATCCATAGGAAAACTATGACTATAACTTACTAATTAACCATAGGTATAACTATAACTAAATAACTATCCATAGGTATAACTATGGGTATAACTAAGTATAGAGGTTATGTACAATTAAATGAGATGATCCGAAAGCTTATATCTGTACAAAACTGCAGAACCCCAATCCCTCTAATTATAAAATTAGTGTTTCATAAGAAACTTAGAAACATGTGTATATATGTATAGAACAGCGATTGCCAACTATATTAGTTGCAACGAAATAACTTGAATCGTTTACGGAAAGAGTACAGAAAGTGATTAACATCGACGGTTTCGACCAAGAGACATGTTGTATGAAACATATTTTTTTTTTTTAATTGTTCTCATGTGCCGGCATTTAACGGCAGCTGCAAATCGGAAGGGATGGCGTGGGGTTACGTGATACCACCCCGCCGGGCGGAAGTAGAGACAGAGGTCAGCCCACAGGTCCGCGGTGAAAGTACTAGCACCATACTACGGATAACGAGTACCATTAGACTGGGATTTTGGACAGACAGGAAAAGAACACGATACAGCTGCAGAAGACAGAAAGTGATCAGGAACCAGTTCCTTCTTGATCACAGTTACTAAGCTCCCAAATCACAGGGCATTAACTACAAAAATGGCAAAGGGAGCAAGAAAAAAAAATTTAAAAAAGTAATACAATAGGACAGGCTTCGATTCCTGGCTGAGGTAGGAAAATTTTTTTTTTATTTTCTGGCTCCCTTTGCATTTCTTGTAGAAAATAGAACGTGGAATTACACACCACAATTAATATCATTATTGAATTGAGTCATTCGATTTCCTTAAATAATAATATATTAGTATATATTTAAAGTTCCAGAATGTTTTGTTTTAAACGAATTCCGAATTAATATAGCTATTGAGGTTGCTCACAAGACTTATTTTTTAAATTTTTCGTATTTTTTTTCCAATCCTGTCATCTAAGATCAAAATTTAGTTACTATAATTAGTCTGTATACACATGTGCATATTATAAATGTATATAAATACACACACACATTTTTCAGTTATTCTTAATGAAGTTCGCTATGTAAGTTTAAATGCAAGAATTTATATAGCAACCTAAAATAATTTTATTATTTTTAAAATAATAATTTTATTATCTTTAATTTCTAAGAGTAGAAGCCGCTAAAAATCCGTTAGGTGTTAAACAAACAGAGAACAATTGATGATTCTTTCAAAGATTATAAGATTTCAATTAAATAGGATACCCATAGCGTAATTTCGAAAAGAACTAGTAACAATTATTTACCATGCGTAAATTAATCCAAATTTTCTTTATCGGCCGAACTGATTTATAAATTTTTTGAATAGTTTATAAGCCGGCGACAGTTTAAGTGAGATCTGTATGAAGAAGGAAGTAGAGTACACCAATAGTAATCAATAAATAACAGTGATAATCAATAACGAGAATCGGAATAAATATCAATGCATAGGCTTTAGTGTCAAGAGTATCAAACTATTTGAGCTGTGATTTTAGATTGGAGACGCAAAAGCCTCACTCCTCACCGACGAAGGGCGAGAGTTCCCAAAAAAATTTACTCCTTGTGATTTTTCTTTTTGTGGATGCACTGCACTCTCTATCCCACCTGTTCTTCATTACTATATATCACAGCCGCGAGTGTTTCATTATATATTTTTTAAGAATTTTTTTCTTAATTGTAAAAAAAAAAAGGTTTATTACTTATCATCGGCATATAAAAATCGTATTTAAATAGCTCTATATTATAAAATTTATTTAACAATAGTTAGAAATGAATAATGTAAAACAGAATTCAATTTTCGTAGAGCAATCCTTAAGCAAAAGACGACAAAAAGGATTTGAGGCTTGTGCGCACAGCTGTTTTGCTACACGCAGTTTTGCCCTGACGGATCCGTCACTGTCCAAGCACTACAGTGTTGGAGGATCAGTTTTACGAACAGTCTCTATATTTATATGAGCATTTATGTCATAATGAAAGTGCATTTTAAATACTCATACATTTTAATTGCGTTTATGAATAGTGAAGATTCTATTCATTAACGCCCTAAATTTTATTAATTTTCTTTGGGCCGCATCATAAAGATGGAAATTATTAACTACTGATTTTATTTGTGGTATTTAATTATACGTTAATTTTATACAATAAATCCAATGGAATAGAATAACTGCCCGGTAAGAGTCCCGTGTTTAAGTCCCAGCTGAGGCAGTAAGATATTTTTATTCTATTCCCTTGCATAAAATTAACGAGGGATGAAATACTCCCTTGCATTTCTTGTAGGAAATTATTAACTTTTTTTTTAATAATAAAATTTAANTAATATTCTAAATTATTATTGTATTGTTAAAACATATTATTTCTACACCCCTAAAGATGGTTTACAATGTAAGCCGAAACGTTGGTCGATATTTTTTTTAAATACACTTTCTTTAAGAATTTGTAGTTTTTTGGATCTACCTTGACCGAACCCCAACAAAAAAAATCTTATTATAATATCTACGGTAAAAAAAAAAAAAAAAAACTCTCCATTTATTCAAATATTGCTCTTGCACTCATAAATTTAATCTTGATTTTTTTTTTTTTAAATTGGCTTTTTTAGAATAAATGTACTGCGCCGTTCACTCGTCTAGTGGTTTGCCAGACACGGGCGTACGGACTTGCCTCACGCATCACCGACTGATAGTGTTATCAGTTTGGAACGGAAAGCGGCGGAGAGAGATCCACCGAAAAGTGTAGATGAGGGCGGTTAATGAGGCGATGAGCTGGGGAAACCTGGCCATTGACTGAACTGTCAGGTGTGAATACATTACGCTCGGCGAGTGGAGGTTTTATCTACAGATACACTTTCCTTTCTCGTTCATCTTCAGAGCTTTGCACCGATCCAACGGTCATATGCTGCCAACAATATCAAACGTTGAATTAACATTAAAAAATGTATTATAGATTTTTTTCCAATTAGAAGAAATAATGATCTTCTGAGCTCATTAATCTTCTGAGGGAACAGTATGAATTTTCCAAAATTTTAGGTAGGAATCCCTTATAATATTTGCTTGGATATATACCTGTGATATGTTTGGATATATACCTGTAGATATATATATAGATCTAGATATACCTGCTACCTGTTAGCAGTTCAAATTATTAGTTAAATAAATAATTAAAATATGTTTTGATTATCAACTTGAAATTCTCGACCTGGAGGGTTTGAATGGCCTGGTCCTATCAGGCACACCCTCGCTCACAGGTCAGACACTTCACTAAGAACTCCTCAGGCATGACCCGCATAAATAAGGAGCCAATTATATGATGCAAGTTTGGTGTTGCGGGACGGGGCATGGGAGTCCTCCTCGCGTCTCCTCTTTCATGGGCGGCTTTCGACTGTCCATCTTCCGGTAAACATTAGAAACTACAAACCTTGTCGTTGGTTGTTGCACATAAAAGGCATTAATGACCATATTAAAAAAATAAAATAAAATAAAAACCCTGAAATTCTAACAAAAATGGGATTGCAATTACCAAAATAGGCTCGGAATTTTAAAACCGAAAAACGCTATTCTTTATTTTCTCGTATGGTCCGTTTTCGTAGTATCAACACACTACTGACAATCTACAGAAAAAGGTAGCAGATTTCACATATTTCATTTAAGATGGACATAGATAAGAGATAACAATTTTAATCTCACAAGCCGTAGAGGGCAATAAGTGTAAAAGGTGAATCACTAAAGCTGGCTCTGGAACGTTCGGAATGGGAAAGAAATGCTCTATCTACACAGTTGCACTCTTAAAGATAAACCATAATTAGCGGTTAAAGCCAAACCTAAATGTTACTTGAAGATTACAAAATTAAACTTAACTATTATTTATACCATGTACTTTTCCGTAAAACTAATAACAGCAAAGATATTACATTTAAAATTTTTTTTACCTACAAACCCACCCTACCCATCTTATGATTTCAAACAAATTCAATATTTTGTTATTAGATTTTTTTTGTTGGGGTTCGATCAAGGTAGATCCAAAAAATACAATTTTGAAAAAAGGGTACTTTATAAATTTAAAAAAAATTTTAATTAAAAAAATCTTTATTTTAAATTATCTTTTAAAACTTGTATTTTTTAGATACAAAAAATTGACCGAACCCTAACAAAAAAAAATCTAATTATAATAATCAAGGTAAAAAAAAATTCTCCATTCAATCATTTATTTGCGCTGGTAGGGAAGTTGATGAAAATTAACTGGTTATCAAAGCACAACCAATACTTGTTTTTTTTTTTTTATGTTTTTTCTTGCTGAGCGCTTTCGGAATCATTGATTTATCATGAAAGCTCAATACCTTTCTTATGAGTCTTTTATTTCCAAAAATAACGAATTCCACTCTTGGAATTCACCATTGAAAATACTTTCCTCAAATATGAGTCAAAAATATTATAAGACTAAAAATATTACAATTTAACATTTTCCACAAACTAGGTGCTTTTTTTTTTTCCACCAACAACAGCAAAGATAAATATGGACTTTGATTCCTCCACTGGATGTACCTTTACCCTGCTAAGTAGGACGACAAAGTCTTCCTCGATTTACGTAAGGGGCTACTATGAGTGGGTTGTACCATCTTCCTATTCCCGGGAAAGAAGTAGCGTGACTCGGGAGGTTTTCCCACGTCCGAACGAGGCTACGGGGACAAAATGATTTTTCTGCAGGCGATCATACAGGATATGATCTCTTTCCAGAGAGGCAGAGAAGAAAGAGTCAGGTTACCTCTGCAACACGCCTTGTGGAAGGCGATGCAAACAGCCGAGTGGCGCTGCTCAGCGTACGTCAGCTGTATGAGCTAAAAGAAAAAAAAAATGTCGTGAATTCCACATTTTCCCCACTTATCGTCAAAAATAAAGACGCCAGTAGTTACTGAACTCACAATAACAAATATCACTTCTGTATGTTTCCCTGTAGCCATGTAATCTTCCCAAAATAATGTGTAAGGCCTACATACTCCCCCCGCATACCTTAGGGTTACCATCTACATGTAGTCCCAAAATAATGTGTCGCTTTTAATTAATCTTAACTAAATATAACGCCCGCTATATTAAAAAAACATTTATAGCCGCACTTAACATTTCAAGTAATTCCCACTACAATTTGTCGATTTATATGAATACAGCCTTTGTTTTAAATTTAAATATAACATGCCAAACTTCATTTTTTTTTAAACTGCTGAGACAGAAAAATTAAAATTTCTGGTTCCGGTGGCAAATCACTCCTAATCTTTCAATTTAGCTGTTTAAGTCCTAATATATTTCAATAAAATATAATATATTCCTCTTATCATTATTCTAAACTAAATATTACTCCATTACTTTGAAAAATCTGTTATCTTATATTTTCTAGTTATTTTCTACTCTTATTGGTCGAAATAATCCAATTAATGAACTTGGCCTACATTTTTTCTTCTTTTTTTTTTTCGAGTAGTCCCTTCCTGCCAGTTTAACCTCAATGGCCAATATTAGGAAACCAAGGAGTAACCAAATCCAGACCTGGCCAAGCTATTATCGATAAATAACATGCCATAGATGTTTAGAGAATGGGATGGCAACCTTAAGATTACTCCTCCCTCCATGAACTTAAGTGGTTAAAAGGGAGGCTAACACTAAAAAAAAAGAAGACTAATCAAACCAACACAGATCGGTAATGGGGGGAGACTCTCCCCTAAATCTAACAAATCCTTCCAACCCTCGCCTACCTTACTACCATGAAAAAATACATTAATTGGTATATATGACCTTATCCTTTCGTTCAACTCTCAAAAGATAAATAAAGAAAAAGTTAAAACTAAAGTTTTAACCTGTAGAGCTTTTTGGTATGTAGTAGTTGAGATCGGGAAAAATGTTACAATTTTATTTTTAATCTGCCACGTGAATAGCTTCTATAGCTTCATTCCTTCGGAAGCCGATAAAAGAAAATGAAAGATCATAAAAAAAACTCTCATAAAACTTTGAAAGGGAACAAACATGCATCTCCATTAACAGTCATACAAATAAAAGGGAAAATTTGAAATAAACATAAAGTATAAATATAAAAATATAAAGAGAAACATGTAACAAAAAATTTGCACAAAAGAAAATAATAAATTCAAATAATGGGCAATGGTGAGCTCAAAATACATTTGATATAATTCAAATATATTATTACATCTACGCTGGTTACTTGATACAATTAATCGATAGGTTTCATTTGGAAACAGTGATTAAGATATCCTTTCCGAAAGGATCACAGAAACCGTTGTTTAAAAAAGTTACTCCAGTTCAGGTCAGAGTTTTGTGTTCCAAATGAAGGGGGATAAAACCAAGCCGCCCATAGACTTCAGCGACATTAATGTTTTTTTTTTTTTTAATTTTAATGGCCACACCATTTTTTCATCTTTTTTTTTATTCAATTAGAATTAGACATACAGTAGAGTAAGGAGGATGGGAGAACCTCCATATCGGCGAAAGGAAGTGTTCAGTAGGAGGCAAATTCCTTGTTTGT
This sequence comes from Oncopeltus fasciatus, assembly GCA_000696205.2. Taxonomy (NCBI): domain Eukaryota; kingdom Metazoa; phylum Arthropoda; class Insecta; order Hemiptera; family Lygaeidae; genus Oncopeltus; species Oncopeltus fasciatus. The sequence continues at coordinate 89,527 of KZ807248.1, forward strand.
ACTGAGCAGGAGGTAGCAGCTGATTCGTGCAGAGACGTGGTCATTCACAAAGACAAGGAGCACAGGTGGAGTGTGTGTGTGTGGACAGTAGTGAAAGCCTGTTTTCTCCCTGGCAAGGACAAGTGCCCCTGCCTTTCCCTGCATTCAGGGGACTTGGAGTACTCCGTCGCAGCCATCCTCGACCTCTTGTGTCTCCTTTCTTGGAGGACACATGGGGCTTTTTACGCATGCAGAACTTTCACTGGGCTCGACTGGACACAACTGCCACTTGTAATGGAAGTGCTTGCAAATAAACGAGGCTCTTCCACAAGGACATAACGGAAAGCAAGCCAAACGACAGCAGGGAACTTATGAATGGTTGGGATTCAATGGGTCAATGAGTTTTAAATTAAAATAAACGATTCGGCCTTAATTTTAGAGCCAAATAGAGATAAACCCACATACACCACGTGGGATATCTTAAGACAGAATGACTCTCTCTCTCTCTCTCTCTCTCTCTCTCTCTCTCTCTCTCTTCATTATCCCTGTATCCCTCAAGAAGTCTAAATTTAGGCCAAGAAGATGTCCAAAATAAACATTTATTTATATTAAATTAAATGTTTTTAATTTAAACTTCTTGACTGAATACCTACTATTTTCTCTGCTATGATATTAAAGGTAATAAAATTTACTTGCCCATTGGGATATGACTAGTAGAAGAAGCAGTTTAAGGAAACCATATAATACCCTTGTATTTCCCTAGGTGAAAACAAATTTTACAATGGAAAATTCAAATCAATCTTATAAATAAATAAATATATAATTTCCTTCGACGTCAAAAACTACACTAGATAATTAGGTGTTTTCTGGAAATAGTTCATGAGCTCTCTGTATCAGATGAGTATGATTACTTAGTTAGGCAGCTTGTGTAAATCGTTATGTTAAGTAATATTTATGTTGGTATAAAAAATGATAACACATACGTTTGAGAAACAATTCAACTGCGCCCGAAAGGCTTGGGTTTAGTTTTAGGGGGCTAATTCCTTACCCCATTCTTCTTTCTGGCTTATGAGCTTAAATAATATTGAGATAATCCGCATTATTGACGAACTTCATTAGTAATACATTTTTAGCACAATTAACACATACAATATTTTGATTTAGCCGTTGACCAACAGATGCCTCGAACAATTTTTCTGCACTTTAAAAAAAAATTCTCATGCTTCGGGAAATATGTAATCTTACACCAGAAGTCTAAGCCTCCATCATGTACACTGATGAAATCAATAAAGTTAATGAAAATGTACATAGAATTAACTTATCCTTGCCAAAGACGGCAGTTCATTCCTAAACCACGTAGGAGGAAATCTACTTGCTATCACGAGGTGGAAAGTCAACAAGAGCAAGTTGCTATGAGTCTTCGACAGAAGGGCATGCCCTTCAATAATGCCTGGGAGGATCAGTTCACCTACGTGTGAACGAGTCCTGAACGAACTGTTCCGACCGGCTCTGGAATGTACGGAAGAAGATGAATGACGCCTACTGACCCCTGCTATTGACCTTTCACGACTGATCGATGAGGAGCGTGATCACTCTGAGAGCCAGGCTTTGGGCCGAAGGAGGGCATTGCGCCAGTTGACACGTGGCTAAATGTGCCGAGATGCACTGTCGCATCCCCCCAAAAAATGTAAAATTCATGAAGTTACTATGAACACACACCAAAAAAAAAAAAGAATATGAAATGAAAAAAATAAAATGTAAACAAAATAAATATTTATTAAATAAGATTAGTTAACATTAGCAACTTAACCAAGATCATGAAGCTTAAGAAAAGGAAACAAAATGAAAAAGCAATAAAGTGGTTTCTCTTTCCAAATTTTTCTACGACTTTTTGACACTTTTTCATGCTTTTCATCTCCAGTTCAATTGCGGAGAGACGATACTGACTCTTGAGTGGTTGTCATCCCACAGACTTGAGGGCCAATTAGAGTAACCCGAAGATGGGATAAATTGCCAAAAAACCTTGCAAAAATAAAGATTTTTTTTTTTTTGAGATAGTTGGTTGACCGTTGGGGATTCGTTAATGGAATTAAAAAAAGACAAAAAAAAAAAAAATAGTTTGCACACCAAAAAGTTCTTATTGTTCCCAACGTTTCGGCCTAAATTTCATGGTTACTTCAGGGCAATGGGGGTGTTGGAGGGAACAAGTCTCCTACCCAAGCTGAATCATGACAGATTTAAGTTTGGCTGAGTTGATTTAGTTAACTAATATAATGATTTATTGGTAACAATTTGGTTAAGTTTTTATTCCCTTCAAATTCCAAGAGATTCCACATGTAATCATAAATGTTTTTGTGTTTTTTTAGGAAAATACGTTCCTAAACAGGGAAGTCCCAGATTGTCATACCCCAAGAAAATATGGAAATAATTGCTTTGACTAAAACACTTGCTTTACGGAAAACATAATTTTAATAAAACAATTCCATTGATTAATCTACAAGTTCTCAGTTTATCTTTTCAATATTAGATAAATGATATTGCTATGTAATAGTACTTACTACACTACATGTATTAATGTTTACACTACAGAACAAAACAAATAAAGTCAATGGTAAAAAAACAAAGTATACACTAACACCGGTCTTTCAGATCTACGCTTAAGTATTTGAAAATATAAATAATTAAATCCCAACAAAAACAAGTCTATTAATATTAAATTAAACATATACATAATGTTTAGATCCTAGATGAAATTACATGTCACATATCTTTTCAGCATTCGTAGAGCTGTTTATGTTTTAATTTTTATTTATTTGTATTAGGCTCGCTAATAGGTTGAATAATGCTTTAGAATTATATATTTAATAATATATAATCAATATATTGAGTAATACTTTATAATCTAATCGTATTTATAACGATATTTTTTAGAGTTTGATTATTATTCATTAACCAAATTCTATGCCAGTTATAGTTCACAATATAGTACTACAAATTGAAGTACTTTAGGGATATTGTATCTGTTCCCTTATTTAAGAAGAAATTTCAAGTTGGATTCGATATTGTCGATGAGTCAATCACATCACAAATAATAACTGACAATCACATCATGAAGAATCATTGTGATTTACACTAATACTGGTCGAATAAAAATAATTACATATATGCATACAAAATTAGTAACTCAAAGAATAAAATTTACTCTTACTATCCAGGGATTAGTTGTTGGAAGTCAATAAGCCCGTAAAATAATACATGTTTATATAAATATATATAAATGTATTTTAAAAAGCAATTAACTAATTTGCCATAGGAAGAATACATAAGCTTTCCTGTAGGATATTGCAGGGAAGATTGGCTCGTGGGAAAATCAGGTCAGTACTCCGTGCATTAGCTTCAGTGTTAACGTTACCTCATCTGTGTCGTGCAGACGAGCGTGCATAATGCTACGACAGTGTCAGGCGGGGAAATTAGCCATCGAGAACAATAACTAGTTTTTTGTTTGTTTTTTTTTTAAGGAAAATTACGAAATCCCACATGAGGGGCATGTCAAGAATTTTAATTTCAAATAATATGATTTTCCATACTAAAGTTAACTAGCTAACTACACACTAAATATACTTTAACAATATAAATTTGCAGCATTGTCAAATGGTTGTGATAACAAGGAAGTGAGAACGGCTAGGTGCAGCAACCTAAATAAGTTTTTTCTATTATAATTTCAATCAAAAAAATTATCGACCTGACCGTTCAATTTAAACCAAGCAAAATACATCACCTGAACTTGTTTAAAATTCAATAATCAATCAAAATTATTCAAAGACAAAGAAATAATGTTTACGTTTTTGAAAACAAATAAAAATAAAAGTCCTTCACGAAGGGGCTAAGTAATATAAACATATATTCTATGATTCATTAAAGATGGGTAAATGTAAGAATAAATGACGAAATATAATTTACAATCCGGATAAAACAATGAGGGAAAAAGGTTTTTTTTTAATATTATAGAAAATAAACGTTAGAAAGTTACTTTTTACACCTATTATAGTCGATAAACTTTTCCGTAACTCAAATAACAATGACAATATCATGATTATAAATTTTGGTCTTATGTTAACCCCTCCCCTCCTATATATAATTTCGACAAAAGTAAATAAATTCAAGAGCTTCAACCAAAAGCCTAATAACTGAATTCCGTTAATATATTTTAAATAGTACATTAGAGGTCCTGCCCTTCATATATATATATCTATTTTTAACTAAAATATGCTTTTTTTTTTTTTTTTTTGGAATATTATTGAATATAAATGTTTTATGCTGGAGTAATTAGTCAGGGTTTCAGCCAGGATCAGAAAAATAAAATACTCTAAAATTTCTGGGTAATTATTACATTATTGCCAACGTTTCGACTGAACTTGCAAGTCATCATCAGGGCGATTGTAGAATCGGTAAAGATCCATCCGCAATAACGAAGATCATTCGGGATGTGGAAGACTAGAGAAAAATAAACTATTAAAAGCTTTATAATAGTACTCGCCCCATAAAAGATCAAAAAGAAGTCAAGAAAGTATAAGAATTTAGGGTTCGGCATTTCTACTGTCTATTTCAAATTTACATTTTACTCACTATAATTTTTTTGGATATTCCAGTAATAAACATTTTATCCGGGAGATAACACGGCCCCTCTCGCCTTTATGACAGCCCTGAAGATAGCTTACTATGTAAGCCGAAACGTCGGCAAATAATAAAAAATACAATTTTTCAAATGCATTTTTTTGGAGCAAACTTGAACGAACCCCAACTTCTAACATGGAAACTAGGTTTGGGCATCTCCACACCGAAATTTTTCTTGGCCCAGTATATATATATATAGGTAACGCGGGCAGGGGTAAATTTGATAAGAAATTTGGCAAATTTAAGCAAGAAAATAAACTTTTCATTACCTGAAACATGAAATTAGTGCTTTCATGTGTATTTCTTAACTTTCAAATTATAATTATTGCAATAATTTATACTTTTCTTGCTCTATAAGCAATCATAGAAGTTACAGAACCAATGCCAAGGAGTTCTCTCTATATTCCTCTCTTTGCAACATGAGGAATCAAAGCCGACATTTGCATTTCGAGCATCAGTTTCCAGGGCATACTGGTGTGAGAATATCACAGGCTTACAGCTCGTTTCGGAATAGGTAAAACTCTGAAATGTGCCATTAACATTTTTGCGTAACGCATTTTCCCGTCTCAGGGGATAGTAGGTTGCCTCGTTCCCGTAAGGTGGTGGGGTGCGTGTGGCCACAACATCGAGGGCTGGAGATAACATACCCACAAAGCTAGTCACTTAGGTAAGAAGACTGGAGGCTTATTGATATGAATCTTGATGGTGCAGAATTGTCCAATAAACATGCATCTTCACTGCAGAATGCAGAAGTTATGAGACCCCCCCAAAAAAATTGCAGATTGGCTCAAAATCAGCAAGCTTAAACTATTGTTTACAGTGAACTTTCACTTGATTTTTAATTTACTTAGTGCATACATTTTTTATTAATCTTTTTACGAGTCTAATTTTTTCTCAAGGGTGCAATTTTAACTCGGTTGCAAGAAGCATTTCTATATCCCAGCTGGAACGAAACTCTTATTACTGCTGCTCTTGGGTTAAAGCATGTAGGTGTGAATAATTTTTAAAACACCAAGCCAATTACGTTTTCTCATTTTATGCAGATTTAAAATAAGTTTTTAAGTATTTCATTGCTGAAATCATTAAATTTTAGTGAAATATGACTTGCGTTGGAAATCTAGTTCCATGTTATACAGGTTATAGTAGTTAGAAATAGAAATATCAGCTTAGTTGTATTAGTTCTTTTCATTTTACTGCCAACTCCATTCAGTTAAATAATTTAATTTTTCTATTAATAAATATTGGAGTAACCGTGAAATTGTCATTAGTGCAAATTACTAAGTATTTTTTGTGTTGTGGGAAATATTTATTTGAATAATGTTGAGTTAGCAAATACCTCCACTCCAACATAAATCAGTTTTCCAGTATACAGTCCTACATAAGATTTCTAACCCTAATCTTTTTAATACTTAAATTTAAACAAGCCCTGTAAATGTAAATAAAAACATCTTAGGAGCTTATGAAGTATATAGTTATTTATGATTTTTATTAATCCTTTCTTAACTTTTAAGAACAGTTCTATTAAATTATAATTAAGTCATTACCTGTGATTAAAGTTATTCTATTGAACTTAGTAAAATTTAGAATTGGATAAAATAAATTGGATAAAATGTCCAATATTTAAGCAGTATATATATAAATAAATAATGGATTTTTCATTACCTGGCTTGTCTAAATCATACCTGAAACAGAGAAATTTTATGAGAATTAGAATATGATTAGGTCAGCAACTATAAATATATACACAATTATTTATATACACAATAAAAAAATTGATTATTTTATACTTTCAGGAATTAATGAAATAGATTTGACTTTCTTAGTGAATGTATATAAAAATAATAATATATCACGAGTATTAGAAGTAAAATAGATGAAATAATTGTTCTAAATGATGTAAAAAGCAATTTAAAAAACTAAGTAACCAAGAAAGAGGATTAAAAATTTAAAAAAATTTCCATTTAAATCGTACAGGAAGCTAGAAAAAAACTCTCTACCTCAGTCGGGGAGGTCGATTTTTTTTTCTAGCTTCCTGTACGATTCAAATAAATAATGAAATATGGGATTAATTTAACACAATTATCATCATGGATAAAAAATGTTCTATTCTTTTAGGAATAGATTCTAATCCATAAACAAATTATTCTGGTATCAATGATGCCATCAAACATCTTTGTACAAGTTGGCGCTAAGTAGACCATATGATCGATCCGCTAGCATAGTGCTAAGGTCAGCAGTGTGGACTTCCACGCTCGGCTGTCTGTGACGTATCAGAGGCCGAGCTGGAGTCCGAGGAGTAACTATGAAAGGCGAGGTGAGGGCTATGGAAGGTTGGGTAATTCCCAGAGGGATTCCAGAGAGAAAAGTCAGTCCTCCAAGAGTTGCACGTAAGAGGCGAGACCAGTGGGTTTCCTTCGCAGCTGGCACCTGTCAGCAATGTCTTCCTACTCTCACTCCGAGAGTACTGTTCCTCGGGCCCGCAACTAGCAATTGCCCTGGGTAGTTAATACACTACAGCCCGAGGAGCGTACAAGGGTGCAGTTGGAGGATACACAAGAAATATCAGTGCTTTGCACATGATAGAAATCATTCAATGGGAGGAGCTGATCGCAGCTCTTGTTCAGTATTTGCAACATGAGATATTACCATTGATTGAATCATCTGTCTGGGGAGGGATCTAATGTTTTATAAACGGGATATAGGGAGAAAGCCGGGGATACAGAGGCTAAGTATGTGAGTCGCTCACGACACCCCTGTATGACGGACTCCCGCCAAACTTGACACATGTCACTCGAAATTCAATCTATGCCGTCCCGAATGTTATCAGCGCATACAGATTACCTAAAGCGGTTCCACAGGAGAGCGTGCTCTTACGGTGGAGATTGTCGCTCAGATGGCTGTCCAGGTCTGGAGAAAATCACAAATGGCTCCCTCCTTATGCTATTAGTTCCACAGAATCACTGCTCTAGTTGAGTTCGAAATTCCATTAGAATCACTCGCATTGCCAAGGGTTTTCTGATTATAACATTAGATGTTAAAACATACAGCTTCTATAATAATAATAATGTCCGTCATACAGGAGCAATGTAAACTAAAGTGACCCGCCATGTTTCTTTAAAGGACATAGATAAGAATGAAGGATTACAAGTCGGAGAGGACAATTTGAGGTTGGTTCTGCACTCCGGGAGAGAAGAGATAGAGGGAAGCGTTCTACTCTATTTGCACAGGTTGTAAATATCTGCTTTGTAAGGATACCATTACATTCCTAGGACTCGAACCCAGGATTTCATATTGCGGAGCAAAGATTCCGCCCGAGATCCTGATTAGGCGTATTGGATACTTATCACTGACGTAGGACGTATCAAGTGGCTCAAGGTCTTGTAGGACGGGAGTTGCAGTGATCAGCTTATTGACTCCTGTAAGGATCTTCTGAGCTTCAGACTCAGCGAAGCGCTCTGGTGATTCTAACTGCTGCAGGCCTGTGTTTGTCCGTACCTCGAGTAAGATCTTTCAACTTCTAGCCACAAGATAACCAAGAGAAAACAGCCGCATAATGCACTATCATATTCATTCTTGATACCTCCATTAAAATAACAACACCAAATTTCTGATTATTGCTCAATATAATTGAGTACTTTTTCCAAACCTATGTAGAAACCACTTTTTTGGCTAAGAAACTTAAGGTTTTCCATTCAGTGGGCAATATGAATGCCAAATCGGAATAGAAGAGATCAAGATGCACCATATAAAGGTCCATGGTAGAAATATGCTAATAGATCCATGCTAATTTATTTTCTTATTAAGTCAACGATTGGAATTGAATTAAAAAATCAAAATCATAAACCACCATCATTTGGTTAACTGTTTCATTACATAAGGATTTTATCGAACGACTGTAAATGAAAAAGATGAAGGGCTAATATTTTAAAATAGCTATAGTATTTTTATTCAACGTTCTTGGAATTTACCCCCATACAAATATTTATAAACATACCAGTTTTGTTCTCTTTGGTACTATCTCCATCATTTGTACCTCGAATAGACAAATTTTATCTCCAGCTTCGGCCCCAGGACCGGCCTTGGGTGACTCTCTCGCACAGGGTCCAAAACCGGACACAATGGCGTTAATGACCAAAAGGTCAGCACGCCTTAAAAAAAAAAAAAAAAAAAAAAATTCTGATTCTTATTAGTACAATATCTTTCAACAATGGTTATATTGATTAGTATTACTCAAAAATACGAATTTAAATGAATTATTTAATCTTTGTATTTTATACTTTTGTTTATTTATTTTTATTTTTGTTCTACGTATAGTTTTCCAGAGTAGTTTTTGCGCTTTGCTTTACTTTTCCAAACAGTATCAGGACAACATGGTGCAGGAAGTAAGCTTTGGTTTACGCAGGAAGTGGGATTTCCCTGCTCGAATTGTCACGTCCGCGAGGGGAGCCTGTCTCACGATCTTTGATCCTCCAAAATAGAACTGAAAATTCTCGCCACCCCTCCGAGAGGGGAAAAAAAATCCCAATCTCACCCCCAAAAGTGCTAATCGGATTTGTCGCGCCGAGATACTATAATCACACAATTAATTCTTATCGCCGTGTTACGTAATTCACATTGAAACGTCTCTAATTCTGCCTCGGGACGCCTGGCAATCATTGGTTAAGGTTTTTTTCCAGACCAGGGTAAGACAGTAAATCTGAGTAATAGGTTAATAGGCGGGTAGGCTGAAAGTCACAAGTTCACTTCTTGTCTGCACATATGATGTCAGAATAACCGTGAAGTACTTCCTACATATCTACCTCCAAGCGCTAAGTCTTCCATTAGAGGTCAGAGGTCACAAAAGGCTTTAGTGGAACAGCTTTGGATCCATGGCTTTCAAATTCTTTCAAATTTTCCTGCTAAAAGTGCACATGGAAGTTATATCTTGCCCAAAAGCGAAAAATGTGGATTTATTACAAGATAAAAACCAAAATATATTATCGAATAGATTTAGTGGAATCAGATTATAATTACAATACTATTACAATCTGAGTTCATTTAATTTGCAAGACAACAAAATGATTTGCACAATGATAATTAAATAATATTTTTGAAATTAATTGGGAATACATTACTATGGTTAAAGGTTGGTTTGCCGACGAGTATTATGCTGGAGAATTTAATCAGGGTTTCGGCGAGGATCAGAAAAATAAAATACTCCAAAATTGTTGGGTAATTATTTTATTATTGCCGATGTTTCGACTTACTTGTAAGTCACCATCAGGGCGACAATGACGTACAAGTTAATTCGAAGTGTTGGCAATATTTAAAAAAAATTTTTTTTTTAGTTTTTTAATCAAGGCCGAAACCCTGATTAATTTCTCCAGCATGACACATTTACACTTAACAAAGACCCACTTATTTGAAAGAGTGAATGAATTGAGCGATGGAACACTAATTCAAGAACTCAACACATTTATTGGACTTGATGAATTAGGAGAATCTGTCTGTTCAGGCAAAATAATGCGTCTACTTTTACACAAACTTGAGTTATTAGCTCTAAGCGGGGAAAATAAAGAGTTGAAAATTTAAAATTGTCCCAACAGCAAAAACATTACAAAAAAAAAAAAAAAATTACAAATATATTCGATGGGTGATAAGAAAATCATATGGTAGGGAAGATATTCATTGATCAACTTCGAGCGGAAAAACCTCTTACTACCTCAAATAAAAATTTGTCATTGTATTTAGGCTTGTTTTCCCGGGGAGAAGGGGGTGAAATTGAGTAATTGTAAATATATTTGTTATTATTAGCGACATGAAAAAGTTCATAATACAAGTAATTTTTTAACAATGAGGTTTTACAATTATTTTTAAACAAGTGCATAACACAAGAATGATGCTGAAGAAGAAATTTGGAGAGTCAATTGCTTTATTACTTTTTCCTGCTTAGCTTTTGAGATCAAATTAGTCGTTTATTATCATATTTGTCCATCTTTAATGAAACTTGGTAAATATACTTAGTTTACGCAGTCCGGCGAGATGGATATAAAAAAAACACCATCCTGCGACGCTTTATGAACAACAGTACTATAATGAGTACTTGATGAAAGGAGAAGTAACAAAAATGGTTCAAATGCTTTTGTGTAAGAAGTTAGAGAAATGGTTGGCATTTGACTCCGACAATCATGACATTTGTCAGTCGACCTATGGGTGCACTCGTGACACACAGATGATTTAATTTTCAGTCCAATAATAGTTGCACAAGACAGATTGAATTAATTGAATTATGATTGATAATTGAGTATTCCCGAGTTCCCTCATATGGGTACGTAGTGGTTTGGTGTACTTGACCTATTGCTCCATCGGAATCACAGGACCGAGTGATCTTTCTCTGTTGCAAGAAGTTAGGAACTTCCTAACCTTCCTATTTTTGTCCTGACTAATAATTTAAGTATTGTAAGTAAAAAAAAAAAAACACAGTTTGTTAGTTTATAAATAATAAATTAATTGTGGTATGTAATCCCATGCTAAAATAATACAAGAAATGAACAGGGTTCCAGAAAAAAATCTTACTACCGAACCAGGAACACCTACTTTCCGAGTAGGCGCGCAGACCGCTGTACCACCGAGGCAGCTAAGATAACCTCTACAACTCCCCGCACTTTACCCCGAGTCAAAACCCCCAAGTAAGACGAATACGTCGTCTTATACTCTAAGTAGGAGACCCGGGTTCGATTCCCGGCTGGGGTAGTAAGATTTTTTTTCTGGCTCCCTATGGATTTCTTGTAGTTCGTTAGTTCAGTTTAGTTAGATTTTTTTTTTTGCGAACAGTTGGTTGAGATTCATAGTAATTAAAACCTCTATGGAGAGAAAAGTGAAAATAGTTAATATTTTCGCTATTATAGAGCTACGAAACACTTATACGGAATATAAGAAGCGAAAATGAAATTTTACAATAGTTATAGCGTATAACATCTTTTCGAAGAAGGTATGTTATGGAGGAGACTATTTTTAGAAGAAACTAAAATTTGGTCCGTTCTATATTATATATATAGCTTGTCCTGATCAATGGATGTTTAGAATGGGAAGGCAACCTGTAGATAACCCAATCTCTCCATGACATTAAGTGGTTGAAAGGGAGGCTAATTTTTAATTTTTAACAAAAGTTATAGACTTAAAACACACGCACACAGACACATACTAAGATGTTGTTCATGCTCAAGCGTTCGTCATTAAAAATAAATGAACTAGAAACTTCAATACAAATGTTTTACGAAAAGTTAACAGCTGAAATCGACAGAGGAGGAGAGGAAAATATTTGAATGAAAATAATTAATATCTTTGTTATTGAAAATATTATATGGAAAATTTTTGAAAAAAAAAAAGGTTCAAAATGTAATTTTCAAATACTTATTTGCCCCAATATTTATAAGGGTACGGAGATATTTTAAGAAAGATTATTTTTTAAAGTCCACCTAAGCTGGCCTTAGGTAAGCCTTAAACAACAATATTTTCTTCGCTTTTACAATTTTGACTTACAAGAATATTTAGTCCTTTACACCTATTTCATACCTATAAGATTTTAATATTTAATAAATCCGATATACAAAGGAAATCAGCTTATTTTACTTAACTCCTGCATTTCCACATGTAATTACTTTAGGACGGATGTGACAAAGTAGGCTTCAAGAGAAAGAGTCCTCTTGAAGGACATCTTCTACAATTGGGAACCATTAGGACAAGCTGACTAGAGCCGAATAGGAAAGAGTACTGACGTCCCGGCCGATAAGAGGCGAGGTCAATGAGTGCATTGTTGGGAAACAGGACTGAGATGGGGCGCAGAGGTCCTGCTTGAGAAACGGCCAGGACCTCTAGAACCAATGTCTTCTGCAGGACCTTCCATCAAGTGACCTCAGCGATGAGACATCTCCATGGCCGGCGGCTATCTGTGGACTCTAATTGCTTTTCTTACCTACCACCAGAGTTAAATATATTCGAGCCGTTAGTAAGAGTACGTGTTTCCCCTTTCCACAACAATATTGCACAACAAGGCTAGATATAATTCTTAAAAATTAAGTCAATTTAGAGTAATAAAATCCTACAGGAAAATTGTGTATAAATACAAAAAGTATCACGGCCAATCACAGAAATAACATTATCTACGCTCCGTATTAACGTAAGTACCTACTAAAATGATTCATAAACCCCTTCAGACTAAAGAATTTAATGTCTAAGAACTGAGGACGAATTTATTCAAATTCCTGTGGTCAGAGCACAAAAAATATAATTTTTGTTTCGATGGATGAGGAGATATTGCAGAATTATATCTCACACTTTTAATTTGAGTTATATACCAGTTGCTAGGTATAAGTCACTGGTTTGCTAGGTATAATTTGCTGGGTTACTAGGTAATAACTTGTTGCTAGGAATAGCTAACTCATATCTATCACACTGATTATAACTCGAGTGTCCTTATGAGTGTGAGAGATAGAGTTACTCCTAGACTAGCCTGAAGATGATGCTTAAGCATCGAAACCGGTAGCTCATTAAGGAATATGAAGCACGAAGAATGAATATTTTGTTAAATACTATATAATTTTTGTGTTTCCACAATAATTTTCCTTAATGAGTATCATAGTCGTTAAAAATTTCTCAGTTGAAATTCGCATCTCATTTAAACCCCCACCCTTGAAAAACATCCCTTTTATTAATAAACAAATCTGTGAGCAGTTTCATTGCTCAAATTAAATATTTCTCTCCCTAGAGCAAAAGCGTTTTTCTATATGTTTTTCGAAGTTAAATGCAGATTTTTATTAATGAAGAAAAACAGAAAACTTTACTTTGTAGAGCATTAAGTAATTTTTGTTACCGGAGAAAATATCGAAAGTCTAAAAAAAAAAAAAAAAAACTGTCATTGTTGTGAATAGCTAGATTCATTCGGAATTCGCCAAAATCACATGTGAATTAGGGAAAGTGTGGAATTCTGAAAAAAAGTAAGAGAACTTCACTATGCGTTGCGACATCTTGCTGAAAAAAGGCCTAAAAACATTTTAAATTTTTTCTTCCAATTTGATAGACTACATTTTTTACGCCGCAAAATTAAACCTCTCCATTCTTTTATAGTAGGAAGATGGAAGTAAAAATACAAATTAATAGATAACCTAGTTATTATTTGGAGCCTACCTAAAGAGTTACTGATAAAAAGTCAACTCCAGGAGGCCTAATTTAGATTCGCCGATTTAGACAAATAACCGAATCCTATTTCGCAATTTAACATCTGAATTAAATAACCAGCTGTGTTTCCTTCTTGAATCGATTAATCTGTTTTGGAATCGATATAATATTTATTATACTTTAGATTCTGAGAAAGAAACGTTTTCAATAGATCACTAGAAACTATTAAGCAATAGATCACAATTTTTCGATGAAAGGTTATTTTATTTAATTTAATTTTTTTTAACCGCTCATCGACTGCTAAGGTAATTGGCGCTATAATCATATTAGTAGTAGATCATAATGGAGGGCAATCAACTTCTAGGTTAACACGCCCTATAAATACCCTTTAATGTATTTACCATAAATTAGTTAATAAAATACAGGAATCAGGATTATTTCGACCACTATAACAACCTAAATTAATGGATTAATTGATAACTTTTTTTTTCTTTAAATATTATTATATATATAATAATGTAACCATATTATTAGAGATAACATAAAAATGTGTGAAATGTTAAAATATTAACAGTGAAGTAAATAAGTGAGGCGTACATGATGTCTACACAGAAACTAGCCTCTCAATTGAAATGAGAATCAATTTTAGCTTTCACTAATATTCTTGAAGGCTCTGAAGCTTTTTCACATTTAATTTTTTATTTAAAACGGTAAAAAGTACCTTAAAATCAAATTGATTTATAAATTTGTTGTATGGTTTAAAGTACCCTTTGTACACATAAAGATTTAAAGATTTTTTAATATACAAGATGAAAAGGAACACCTTCTGAGATGAGAGAAACTCTTTAATCAAACACTACCTACCTCTGCGGTCAATACAAAACAATTACAACCCTCATGTTTACTTTATTCGATGCAAGTGGGTACCATTCTACAAGAAGCTCATAAACATTATTGTGAGAAAAAAAAATCGGGATGTTATGAGCTGAGAGTGTCATTGACCAGGACTGTAAGGCTAGCTGTCCTACAGAACTAGTTACGTTGGCGTCCGAGTCAGATGTCCCGGTATATCACCGCCGGCGACACACCTCTCCCGTCCGACCTAACCTGGCGTTACACAACCTCTCAGACGGAATCATCTCACCGCTTCATTTGGCGCTGGATTGTGTAAGAACACGGACCTCCGTCGTCTGGGGATTCATGTAACAAGACCAAATGAGACGAAATAAGGCACACAGAACTAAAAAGAAAGAATCAGAAAATTAAAAAAAAAAAAAAAAGTAGTAGAATGCAGCACAGTACACCTGAACAATCGGATTTACTCTAAGGTCTGGATCCAATCAATTGACGAAGAGTTGAATAGAGTCCAAAAAAAAAAAAAAAAAAAAGAGTAAGTTACTAGTGCTAAAGAACTAAATTAAATTTATTTTCGGTCAACAATATTAGTTAAGTGATTTCAAATCAAACGAAACAATTATACATTAAAATTCATAATCTAACTGCTCTAAAATCTAGTTATCAGTCCACATCGAAATTTGTGTATTACTTTGAATACTAGTCATGCATTCTGCAAGATATATTATTCTACTTAAACTTAATTCTTCATCTACTACTTTTGAATAGATAAATACATAACGACAATTCAAAGTGTATCAACCCAACCAGATTTGTTGGCCATCAACTAAACAGATTTGTTTCATTTATAATATATGTAAAAATAAAATAAAAAGGTCAGTAAGCCTGGCTCTATGCTGCCCAAAAGTAAATGTGTTAAGAATCCCTCTCCTGCATAAATTCGATAAAACAATCCTCAATGTTTTTCATACAAATTTTATATAATAAAAAAGTTAGAAAATTTATTTTTTATTTTTACACCTACTAATACTCTACATTATTTAGTATAGCAAATAAGAACAAAGATATCTCGATTATCTAAACCCCACATTCTCCTCATTTGTTTCGAACCAAAAACAGAATTAATTCAAGAATTTATTTTGTTTAAAAAGCCTAAATAACTTTTTTTTTTCTACAGATTTTCATCCCATTCTAAACATTCATGGCTCAGAAAAAGCTTTTATTCATCAAAAATCAGATTGCGAGCCACGAACAGATCCCAAGAAATATCCTGCTGCTTCAAATTACTAACTTTATTTCAGTATTTAAAACAGACAGCTGTGTTGTGTGCGTGCATTTATGCGTTTTATAATTAATGTATGACATTACTAAGAACATGTCATTCTTTAATTTTGCAATTAAACGCATGAAAAATTTTCTTTAATCCCCAATTCAACAAGAAGGGATGTGGTAAGAGGGATATCTACAAGCAACCACCCTATTTTAAGCATTCGTAATGCTTGTCAGGCTTTATTCATTCGATAAAATCCTCCGGGACTCGAATTAGACTTAGGCATGACTGACTGCTCACAGGAAACCTCTAAGACATATCAAAAGGAATTGCTTACAAATGTACATACTGGGGTGTATCTCTCACCGTTTTAGATCTTCCGAATTTAAGATCATGACGTACATGATGAACACAATAACAAGAAATGTATATTTTTTTTCTTTATACGTTTAGCAAGTAAGAACTAACTGTACTAAAATTAACATTAATTGTTGCAGTCAGTGTTGGTGAATTGAGAGACCGATAGGACAACGGGCGATGAACTAGCTATCGAAGAGTATTCACCGCCTACCGAAATACCAATAAAACAAGGTAAGTCTTCTTAAAATAAATAAATAAATAAAATCAAGTATTGTGGAACCTATTCTAGAAGCTGTATCGTGCAGACTATAAGAAGTTAAGTGATACAAACAAGCCGCTAGACTATATAACACTCCAGCGTTCATTATTCACAATTTACGGCCAAACTAACACACCGAAACCCACAGGATTCATCGCCACCAATCAACTTGATGTGTTACAGATTTCAACGATGGCAATCACTCCTTAGTCCCACTTAAGTGGAACCATGAATCTAACTAAGCATTCTAAATTAATGCATAGTAAAACATCATGGAATATTATTAAATCTTCCGCCTATTTATTTATGAATGCTATTTTACTTATTGATTTAATGCTATAAGCACTTATAATGCTATAATATAAAGCACTTATTTATTTATATCTGTACAATTTTTTTCTTGCACATTTTACATAGGTTGTTATTTTAAAATTCAGGAAATCCCTTTAGCATATTTTTTTTTTTTTAACTCTTGAAGAATTTATTAATCGAATTAATTTGCTCCACTTATTCTAAAAATATTTTAGAACATTTTTTATTTATTCATTAGATGCAGCAAAATAATTAGATTACCGATCTCAATTCATTAGAAAATTTTAAGAGTTGCACAACAATTAAACAGCAACAACCCCCTAGTAAAATTTTGATACAATTCTTAAAATTTTAAATCAAATTCATAATTTGTCGTTGATATGAATGAGTTCATGAAAAAATATTACATATATTAAGCTTAAAATAATGGAAGACATAATGATGAGTCATACATTATTACCTATATGTTTTAATGTTTATGAAAGTAACATATATTTTATTTCCCATTACCGGTACAATTTAAAACTATAAATCCATAATTCATCATATATATATTATCAATAAGAAAACGAGGAGGAATGAACGTAAAGAACACACACAAACAATTATGAAGTAATTTAAATTTTCGGAGTCGTTTGTCGAATGGCGAGCAGACTCCTCGAAAATTTGTAATTCTCTGAATAATTTTTACTTTTTAGAGTGTTCACAACGGTTATTCTTCGTCCTGTTCCTATTTATTATATACATCGCAGTCGAGAGTGTTTCGCTATATATATATATNTATATATATATATATACGTATTGAGAGAGAGAGAGAATTTATTTTGATCCAAACAACATTTATATTTTTTAATAAAATAAAATCAGTGTTCTCCCACAATTAAAGAAAAACTGGTGTTAGTTCTGACGTCATAAAATCCAGCCAGTGAGGTTTGTAAACAGCCCAGGCAAGAAGTAAGAAAAACGAGGGCGTCCGACCTTGGCATTGAGGTAGTTCTCGCCGGACCACTCTCACTGGCCAACGCTCTCCGCTGCGTCTGTCAGCACGTACCCCAACTCCAACAGGACCTCTATAGAATAACCCCTACCTCCAGGCTTTCCGGATACATTCTCTCTTCCTCGCTGTCTTTCTTAAGTTAAAACTGTATCAGTTGCAAGCACAGCCTAACACATGGACCTTCCAGAGGCTAAATAGCGTAAGTCAGTAAACAACTTATAAAAGGATAACAAGCAAATTATATAGGTAATGAAAAAATTGTATCACACCGCAAAATTTTTCATATTTGAATGGTTCATAACAGTTTTTACAAAACTGCTGATAATAAAAAAATGCTGATTAAGAGATTATATAGTAGGACACCTATCATATTATATTACGTCATGTAGTAACAGTATCTACGACTGTTGAGCGCTTCCCCCACTTTTGCTTCCCGGCAGGTCTAGAGCCAGGCTTCGCAGACTCTCTCGCACACTTATTGCTAAAATTTTTCATTTAATCTCATTTATGTCCTTCTTTATAAAATATAGGAAATCTGCTTAATGTAAGCAGCCTGTGCGATATGGATTTTTTAAAAATATTTATATATATNTAATTTAAAAAAAAATTAAAATATCGATGTACACATAATTTCTCAAAACAGCATCGTTCGTATCATAGCCTTCGCTGTTTTTAAATGTTATTAACATAAATTGTAATATTTATATAGATGTAGTAATTTTAAATTACCAAGTTAAGGAAATTATATTAGGAAATATGAGAATAAATATAATACTAGAAACAGAGATAATTCTTAATGAAATCTTTGGTTAACTTTATCTCCCCTCTGATGACCAACAGGTAGATCCCAAGTGTGCGATGAACGAAGTATTGTGAAAGGTGTACTCACTACGCGGGAACTCATTCAGTTTGCATCAGAATATGTTACCCCTACTCAAGTAAATAATACTTATATTTCTTATTCCATTTAGCATATTTCCCACCAGTGATGGAAGTAAAGGAGAAAATGAGGAGAGAGGGGTAGGTTTACATAAAGGCCAAAACTGAAGTAAAATATTCGTTATTAATGCCGAAGTAAATACAGCAAAAAAAAAAAAAAATTACTCAGCCAATTTGGTGTAAATTTTCTAACAGTGCATGAATAGTTCAGGTCCGATTAGAAAGTATTTAAAAAAGTGCTAAAATCTAGGCTTGCAAAGCAGGCCATCATCAGAGTTGATGACCAGGAAGATAAGTGTCTAGCGACCCAGGACAATGAAAGTAATAACAGATTGCACATATGATATGTATTAGTTATATAATAGTAAGGATGGACATTTTTATAAAAATTGAATAATCGAAAATGAATGCCCATCTTGTTTCCTAAAATTTTAAATAAGGTTATTCCTAGCTTTTATGGAAAATGAAGAGTAATCATTTTGAATTATATAGTCCAAAAAAAGAAAATGTCAAAAACTAGTAAAAGGCAAGATCATTTACACTAAACCTTTAGTTAAAACAAAATCTCTGCATACATTCTCTCTACAATATATATTTAGAGAAAATTAAAAATTAAACTGTTATAACAACAGCCTATATCAAAAATCATTCTTTAAAAATGTATTTTAACACTTTTAGATAAAAACAGAGATTATTTTTTATATTTAATAAATTCCAAAGAAATGTATTACAGAATTCTAAAGAAATTATTACGGTAATTTAAATAATAATTAAATGTTTTTCGTAGGGGTTCGGTCAATGTATATCCAAAAATACAATTTAAATTTTTCAATTATCTGCCTAATAATAATGTGGGCAGATTTAAAAAAAAAAAAAAAGTAGACATTTTTAAATTGTATTTTTGGACCTTCATTGACCGAACCCCTACGAAAAACATTTAATAATAATATCTACGGTCAAAAAACTCCATTTGGTAAAGTAAATATTTTCCTCCAACCTGAGCTAGAAATATGATTTAATACTTAATTTTAAAATAATAAATTTTAGCAATGAATTGTTAACTTTAAAAAAAAATCAGTTAAGAAATTCTCATTGCAATATCAGTAATGCGAATGAGATTCCCTTGTAAAACAAAAAGGATGAATTCCCCCATTTAACATTGGAACTAGGTCCAACAGTGGAGCGGTGGTGCAGAATTCCCAGCTAATGGAGTGATTATTGTACAACGTCAAACGAGAAAGTCAATCACACCAGACTGTAACTATCGATCGTTGGGGATCAACCAGCCGTTGGATCGATACTGATTTCCCAGTTGAGTGGTAATGATGAATTTCCAAAGATTTCACCGCGAAAACGACAGCCCTCGCTCGTCCATCCGATCTCACAGGAAATCCGCTAAAAAACAAAGAGCTCCTGGAACACCTTTCCCAAAAAATGTTCGACTTTAGCCTCCAATTTTTAATTATTTTATCATTAAATAATTAGGAAACACAAACATAAAAATAATTATAAAAATCATACGAGATTAATAAAAATCGCACTGTGATTATGATTTTTATAACTCCCACTCACATACTACTACTTTCGAAACATAAAACCGGCTGCACAAATTTCTCTTTCCCCACTCTCCTACAACTGGCGGTTTGCTGAAAGCCCGCAACTCATGTATCTGTTCAAGACTACAAAATATATTTCGGCAAATAAGCAATTATTTTAATTAGTAATTACATAAAGGAAGATTGCTGGCAATGCAAGATCATATAATCATTTTCTAACTTAAAAAAGTATTTAAAAGTAAGAAAATTAATCAAAAATCGGCAAACTTTATTAACATAATAAAAATATGTCATGCAGAAGTTTCATAATCTTCGCAATATCCCCATGTTTTGCTTAATATGGATATTTATAAATATAATAATATAATAAATATAATNTAATAAATTAATAAATGACATAATTATATTTAAAAGTCATAGAGAAAAATAAGTGTAAAAGGTATGTCCACTTAAGGTTGCTCTAGACTGGCTGGGAAAATAGAGAGGGTGAAATGTACGTCCCTCGTAACAACATTCCTAAATTTCTTTTTTTACGTTTTTCTGTTATAAAACGTTAGAGAAGAAATTTAAGACCCATTATATTTAACCAACTTTTTTAAAACTCAAAGGAAGCTATTACGTTTACAAATTTTTGTCATCCCTAAACTCCTCCCCTTCTTCTACATCCAATTTTAACAAAAAAAAAAACAAATAATTTTAAAGGCTTGCAATGAAAAGCCTAAATCCTGAATTCGTTATCTATATTGTAAAAATTAAAGCTCTCATCTATCACCTAAAAGTTTATTCTTAAATATACTTCTTAATTTTTTAATTATTTTTTTATTGATCCAAATAAATATAGCCCTAGTAAAATAACATTTTATAAAACAATTTTGTTCTATACATTTTTTTTAGTAATTCTAAAAATATTGAAGATATTAAGATTTCAAATTTTGCCTTCCCCTCTCCCCACCGTTTTTGGACCTTAACGTACTCTCTATGAGACCGGTGAAAATCCGTTGAATTTTTCGAAAGTTCGTCATAAGTCCAACATCTTGATTTCCGTCTGAGAGATCTGCTAAAAATATTTAAATTCGTTCAATTTTGAATTAATTAATTGAATTAATAAATATTTTCTGTAAAAATATTCCCTGTTATCGTAAGAAATATAAAATCCCTCAAATGTCAGCACTAGGAATTTATCGAGTCACACATCTATTTGTTGGTGAAATATTAATAAAAAACGGAAAACGTTTATACAAAATTATACAAGCAAGAATGTCAAATTTTAGCACATTCCATCTCCGACCCCCCTTTAAATCCAGAATATACTGGTGATAAAAATTTAAAAAAAAAAACAATAATAATCAGATATGAAGACCTTAGGTTTAGATTTTACCAAAATTAAGAATTAACAATTACCTTCTTGGAAGTTCACTAATTTCAATGTAGGGGAAATATGGAAAATAGAAACATGGAAAAAATGTAACAAACCCACCCACAAATCAACAAGAGCATATGTTTTCAAATCCTGTTCTACCATCTGTATGAAGAGCATTATAGCTAAATATATATGTTATTGCTGTAAATACGCAAAGTGCATCCTTTATACGAAAACTTTTATCTCTGTCATTTAACAACTCAGGGGCCTTGAGGGATGGGCTATCTGAAAGTAGCCACTCAAGACTCGCGGAATTTGTCTCAAGTTTTTATTTCTCGATCGAATATATCCAAGGGCGGGGCTCGAACCCACATAGTGCTCGACTTAAGAGTCCTGAATGGATACCCTCGGCCATGGAGATGTCTCTAATATGAAACTCAATAGAGCATTCTACCATAGATATGGTAACCATACCATAATGCATTCACGAATTGGCATTCATGTGTATAACTATCACTGTCAGTGATGTGAATGCATTACATAACCTTGAATGAATACGAGGCACGCATGTAGGGTCGTCAGCCACATCCATTCAGGATAATATTAACCCACATTAAACCAACCAAATCGTTCTGCTCTAGAATACTGAAGGCTAAAAATAGAGCAGTAGATGCACACTGTACTGCTCTAAATATATTTTAAGCCGTTTGTTACCTTGAAGTTCACTATATTAGATGTCAGGAAGACCTTTCAATAGAGGCCGTTTAAAGTTTGCCAACCAATAACCTAAAAGCTTTGAAATAGGAGGAGAAAACTGGAGCTTGAATGGTTCGACCTCTTTGGAAGAAATCAAGATTTATCTCAAGGGTGACGTCACAGAGACGACCCAGACTTTCCTGGAGAGTGTTTATGGTTTTAGAAGAAATGGAGGCTGGAAACCACTCAAAAAAATTGCCCGAAAGCATTAGAGATGGGCAGAATAAAGATGAAGGCAGTTCTGTTTCAGAATTAAGTAAACGAGAGCTGCACACACAAAAAAATTATGGACTAACCTTGTAAACTCAAAATGCGTGGTACACACATCCATTCATTTACAAGTTTCTTTGTTAAAAAAGAAACTAACGAAATGTATACAAGTTATATATATGAAGAACAAATAAAGGTCTCATATTCGCATTAACAATTCATTATACCTCACTATGACCTATTGCTAAAAAATTGTACTTCTAAAAATATCTCCCTGGTGTTAATATCCAAAGGTTGACACGCCATTTAAAAAAAAGAAAAAGTCTTATATACTTTATTAGACAGCGTAAATGTACTCATAAAAAGATCCCTATATGAACAATATATTTACAAAAAAATTTTGCTTAATTAAATGGCACGACTACTAATTAAGTAAAGTAATATTAGTCAATTATCATTTATCAATTTGAAACTATAAGAAAGCATTTTTTTTTTAACGTAAGACACGATAAAGTTTACCCTCTCCAAGATACAATTATTAATCTTACATCGCCTGTACAGTACTGGGAGAGAGGAAATTTTGTGGGAGCACGTAGCTGGTTCGAGATCACGCGAAAAGAAGCGTTGGGGCCGGTCAGTGTTGCGTAAGAACGAGAGGTTACCGCATAGCGCACTGGGCCTTCCTGCTGCCTGAGGGACATCTCACAGGTCATCGGGAGTAGGAACTGAGGAACTCCATGGAGGGTACGTCGTCCTCGTTCTACCGAACAGAAAGGAGTCGACACAAAGTCTCTGTTCATGTACACTTGAATATATACTTGGATACATTTTGATGTCTGTCTCCCCATAACTGCTCGGAGTAGGCCATTAACCGGGGAAAAATGACAAAATAGCAAGAAAATTAAACAACTATAAGAGGAATAATAGAAAATTAAAAAATGAGCCGAGAATGAAACAATAAATTCAACAGAGACACCCGGAAGTCCAGGATACGCGCCATGCTCTAAGTGTAAAAGCGCAAAAAAAAAAAAAAAATAAAATAAAAAAAAAAAAAAATAAAGACTCTTTGAAATGTTTTTAATAAAAAATGTGCTAGGTTAAACTAAATCACATGCCGATACTTCAAATATATTCAAAATAAGAAAAAATATAAATAAAAAAGCTATATAAAAGTAAAGGTTCGAAAACCTACTTACATCCTCAAATATATTACCTATTTAAAGGTTATCGAACATATACTTCTATATCTTTTGATAGCTGATTTTAAACTGGCATATCTACTTATATATTACCTAGCTCGATAATATTATTTAAATATATTTCTTGTAACTATTAAGAAATAATAAACTGAATTATAACTTTCAGAGTAGGTGTATTTAAGAATAAATTAAGTGAAAATAACCATAATCAACCCTAAGGGCAATTTAAAAAAAACAACGAAGAATTATAAAATAACATTTACTAGAAATCTAAAAGCATTCGGTTCGACGTAAATCCATCGACATAGAATGTGGCTGAACTGTCAGTGATAAACCCATGGCAACTGTGCCTTTCGTAACCTTTCACTCTGAGCATTCTTAAAGGTTTGTACATAGCTTTATCTCTGTATAGTATTTAGTTTAGTTGTACGAAGAATGTTGAAATCCGAGTCAAAAAGAAACGGAAACTACCGGAAAGGAAAAATAGGAGAGGAGCAATATAGTAACACCCCACGGGCGAGCTACCTCCAATGGCGATGGATTCCCGTTGAGATAAGCCCAAACTTAATGTTACCGGTAGGAGATCTGAAAGCACAGGTCATGTTCGATCCCCGTGTTGTGGAAGTGAAAGTCATGTGATGCCGGGACCAGGTTGCAGGTGGTCTCTCTTTGTTCTTGCTCCAGTCGAAGATTTGCCTCCGTAATAATGTTTAATATGGCGAAGAGGTAATGAACTGCGGCTTTCTAATGTCCGAGCTGTACTCCACGCGGGGGCAGGGTGATATTATCCGCAACCAAATGGGGCAGAAACATTAGGGGCCTCATCTACGGGTAACACATTGAGGAATGGGTGGCCAACCATTCAAGCCACATCATAAAAAAAAAAACTGAACCTAATAGAAATTCTTCTTGTCATTTTACAATATATAAATATTGCGAATTTCGAGGAAATAACTAATTTAATCCCTACTAATATAAGTAATAAACAACCCAGATTTTCTCAAACTGCACACAAGGAGGCAGTTTGAATGACCGGCTAGTGAGGTGCAGAATGCTTTTTATGAGGATCTATTCAAGACTCACCAATACAGCGTAGAAATAATCTTTTATTCTGACTATGGCATGAGTGTATAAAGAAGGAAGGGGTGAGTGTACTCTAAAGTCTATAATGAAATAGAATTCACTGCAACAAAATAATAATGCAAATATTACAAAGAATTATTTAAAAATTGAAATAAATAATAAAATTTACAATTTTCAATTTAAAAAAATTATATTTTAATAAATTAGTTAATTTCCGATAATTTTATTTAAAATTTTTTGTAGCATCTCATAACAAGGTATAAAAAATTACTTCATGCGTCGAAAACAATTATTCGAACGTCAAATAATGTAGTTATATGCAGTAATACACTACTCTGACATATAGATACACTAAACTCAATTTAATTTATTACGTATATAAGTCGGTATTGCCGGATGTTGGTGTAAAAGCCTTCCACAAAATAAAGCAACTCTTACTTCAATATTATTAAATTTTTATACTTAAAATTTAAATATATCACTCTTCTAAATTTATGGAACTTAAAAATTAATCATTGAATGTCTGTTTGATGGCAATAAATATCAAATGAGATTTTATGAGTTGGCCAACACCAAAAGCAGCCAAGAAAAGAGACACTCTATTTAGAATTAGCCGCTGCGGGTGGTTAGCAATGAATGTTCCTTAGAAACCTCAAGGAACACATTCCTTGGGCTATTGCTGAGGCTTTGTGTATTTTGTCTCTCTGCATCTATAGGGGCAATTGTAGGACTTAGCTAACGAGGAAAATATTTCCTTGCGTATATCACTGTTTACATGAGTGCCTCAGAGCGTACAAAATACATAAGCATACAACTTACTCTTGAAAGTTTAAATTAAAATAAAAGTTTATATCTTGGCTAGACCAATATTATTATAATAAAACGCTGAAAATTTTTACACAAAAGTTTATTTTTGAAAATTTCAAATTAACTACTTAAATCTGCATTTATAGGTACTAATATAAAAATTGTAGAAACCTTTTTCAATATTTGTTTTTTATAGAATATTTGTTAATAAAAATTGTAGTGGGGAATAAATAAAAGAAAAGAGTAGGTAAAAACGTCAATTAGTTAATCCTTAAATGCTATGAGGAAGGATTGGGCGAGGACTCGGTTTTGGAATTAGAAGAAATAAAAACTAATGTGTTAACTAAAATTAATTTATATTAACGTCAAGGTTTCGGGTCTAAATTTCGGGTTTTCTTCAGGGCAACGGGGATGATGGAGGCAGAGAGTTATCCAATGTTATATACTACGTTTCGTGGCTATCTTTTAGCAAGCTCCTAACTGCTGATCATTAACGAGCAATCCTCTTTGGCCTTAAAACTAATAATTGGACTATTTTGTAAGCGGGTGAGACTTCATTGTCTGCCATGAATGCAAGGACGCGCAAATGAACGCCTGGATGGGAATCTGGCGTTATCCTGCATACACATGCACTTTCCGACAGGGGCGTACACCGAGGAACGTACTCTGCGGTTACGCCACCTTACCGTCTAACGGCAGGATGAATCCCGATCGTGGGAACAGTTCCTGGTCGCTTTCCCCGGGGGACTCCCCTACTGACCCGGGGTGACACGGCTCCGGGACCCTGACTCGCAGGAACGTCAGCGCTCCAAGTACCCCGAGGAACCGTCCTGTCTCAGGCCTATAGACACTTCAGCCGATACAGCTCAGCAACAACAGGACAAAGTAAGTCTGCATCAGTACAAAGCTATACAATGGTGTAAAAATACGTGCGCCCAGACACAAACAATTTTCAACGGCCCATATTGATAGTTTCTCTTAAAGAGGATCAGTGACGAACTAAAAACAAATTTATCACAAATAAAGTTAAGTACAAACGAAAAATACTTTATTTTCTTGAGAGAATCGGTTAAAAGAACTACATGGTCCCAGATTTATATACATAGTGAAATATGGAGTGTTTTACTCTTTACAACTGGCATAGGCCGATTTCAGCACAGATCTTGGATTACGTTTCGGCTTTCACCAACTCCTCATCTAGCATCCGAAGAAGGAAACGAGTTAGTGGGTCTTGAGGAGATTCACATCTCCAAATAAGAAATGATGAAGGGGATAACAGCGGGGAAGGTAGACATAACCATAATCATTACGGGAGGCCTTTATATAAGTCTCGGTGATGAAAAGGGTCGTATCAAGTAAAGGCTTCCCGCAGGGCCTCAGGTAATAATAGTGTTCATGAACTGTGTAGGCTCCTGAAGCTCAGCCCCGTCGTGGGATTCAGAACGGTCCAGATTGACAGTCCCCAAAATTTAGAACACATCTACATAAGCGCTGTCTGGCGGCTGTAGTCAACACCAGCCAAAGAAGTTATCAATATGCCGTAACAAATCTAAATCATACGTCATACATCCATTCTCCTTCGTTTGTTATATTTTCATCTGCATTAATGCTCATTATAATTGCGATTATATATATATAGAATTATAAAATAACATTTACTAGAAATCTAAAAGCATTCGGTTCGACGTAAATCCATCGACNTATATATAATGTATTACATTGTTTGTCCGGGATTAGATCCTAAAACAAGTGTACTAAATTTCATTAAATCGATTTTAATGAAATTTAGTACACTTTGTGGAGTTAGATCCGCCTCAAAAGATAGTATAGATTTTATATCAATTTATAAACGCCATATTTATTAATAATTATTATAAACTCTCGACATAGTTACAAATGTTTATGGCAGATGGCAGTATATGTTTGTTTACTACCCGGGTTAGCTAAATTTTTAAGAGTTTTTTTTTTAAATTATTTTTAGTGAATTCCAAAAGAAAGTAGCTATTTAGGATGTTCTCATAACTCATTTCTTGAAAATTTGCGTTATATTTTACCGATACAATCATCTAGACATTAAAAATGATAATCACTACAAGTTATGTGAGTTTGAGCCCATAATTTTCAGTAATACGCAACAAAATTAGAAGTTTAACCTTTTGAAACGATTGGATATTTTCGTAAAGGCTAGAAACGCACGGGGGAGGATCTGAGAAAGGAAAAAATTTTAAATCTTAAAATCTTAGTTATTATTACCATTAAAAAATATATAGAATATATTAGGTAAAAAATTAAATTTTCTATTCTATACAGAATGAAACTTTGAATAATTAATGAGAGGGAATAGAATAAAAAAATCTATCTGTCTGTCCCAGCCAGAAACCTGTTACTAGCTGGGACAGACAGATAGATTTTTTTATTTTATTCCTTCTCATTAATTGTTTAAAATTTACGTGGGATAAAAAACCACAACCAAATAAAATATTTATAATGAAACTTTGAATGTTTGTCGGGTTACACATTCACAAATATTAAAACCAAATTCTGTATACGTCTTTCTATTAAAAACAGCAGAAGTGAATTGAAAAAAAAAAAAAAAGAGTTTAAAGTAAGACCAAAATTACATATCATAAAATTCTCATTACTAATAGAGATTGTCAAAAATATTAAATCATATAGCAAAATATAATTTTTTAATATTTATATTCTATAAAATTGAAGAACGCATATTATGGAAGATATTTATGTGATATAAATTCCAGAATTGGTTGAGACTGCCATTTTAAAAATATATAAATTAAATTGGACTATTTTTGAGTTTTGTTTTGGACATTTTGAAGCGAATTTGTTTTCCACTCGAATCTAATTATATAAAGGTAAAGTAACTTACAGAGAGACCAAGTTGAATATGCACCAAAATAAAATGAAACATAATAAATGCAAAACTTAATTATGCAAGCGAAGAAATTCAAAACCTATTAATAACAATACTTTTATAAATTAACGAAAAATATGTGCTAGTGGAAACTGAATTATAAACTAGTTAGTATGTATGATTTCTGTTTTAGGCTAAATTTACCAGGCCATAAATGTGGCTTATGCTATTCTACAACCGGCAAACATAGACATAGCAAAGCTTGTGCAATTTCACAATTGCATTTTTGTCAAATCCCCTAAAGAAATAGACAACATACATAAGAGAACTGAGATGTGTGAAGTGAGACATTATGCGCCATGCCAATGCGAATACTTATCCCTTTTGGGTATTTCCTAGGGCCAGTCAGAATCACAGTTACCTAGATCTACTTATCCAATCACTGCTCCTGTTGAATAACAAACCAGCCAAGCTGCTCTAATGAAAAATCGGTACCCCTATAAATAACAGCTATAATTGGTAGCAGTTATCGTGTGAAACGAGATCTCCGCTCTGCATTGTAATTATTAACATTTCCCTACTCGCATTAAAATGGGTAGGATAAGAGTGATTTTTATTATGTTTGCACAGCGAAGTGTGTTGTAACTGTTATTGCTACGCCCCTGTTACACATGAACGAAAGTACGGTATCAGCATGGAGTAAAACCATTGGGAATTGTACACAGACCATTTCCAGCAAAATGTCACTCCGACCTTTTCAAAAGCAATCTTTAACTTTTCTGGTAATCGTTCAATTTTTACATTCTTTTTGTGTTAGAATTTTCGTTTGAATTGTTGATGAATTGTTAAATCATCAACTTGGTTTTTTGTAAAATGATGAGTGCTGAGGAATTTTCTTATTTTCAAAGATAGAATCCGACAACACAATACATAATTACAGCATATTAATGCAATTTAAATGTAATTCATACGTGTTGTTTGTATCATGATCCTATTTGTATTATTTTTAGCTTAAAAAAAATGTGTAAATGTCGAAAAAGTTTACATCTCACGATTTAAAACATTAGTATATTTAATTTCAAATTATGAGCTTTAAGCGAAGATTAAAAATTAGTTGGTTCTTAAAATAAAAAATAATTCCTAATGTTTTATAATTTAAAAAGAAAAAGTTACCTCAGGCCATTTCTAAACAAGTACTTTAGAAAATGAAATAGTTTCAAGTTAACATTATTCAGAATCTCAAGAAATAAGTTATATCAGTTCTTCTAGCAGATTTACCGTAAGGAAATCAAGCTTTTCACAAAGGTATCATGACGTTAAAGTTTTTTTTTTTTACAGATCGTCCCCGCACATAGATAGGAGAAGCTAAAATTAATTTCTGCCCAACATTATGTTACACACACAAACAAATGAATGTATGAATTATAATAAATAAAATATATAAGATAATAAATTATGATAACCTAGCATGCTTCTGTGACTTGGATATGTTTCCCTAAGCGATATATAATTATAACAGACACGGGAGGGTCCACACAGAAAAGTCGTTCCTTAACTACATTTAAATACAAATTTAGTAGATTTTGATGATTCTCCTATTATTATTGTAAATATGTTATCTAATGAAATTATTTATAAAGGAAGCTAAAATTTGAATGTTTTTTGTTGTTCTTTTTATAAGAACTGCTTTTGTTAATTATTTGTCGATTTAAATTAGTTACAAAATTACATTGAACAGATTCTAAATATTTTTAGATTACACACACGCACGCACGCACGCACGCAAGCGTTTTTATTAATGGAAGACATAAGATAAAGAATAAATTACAATTCTAAAAGCACTTAAAAATTATTATTTATTATGTTGAAATGGAGAACTTTTAGTAGATGGATTATTATTAGATATAATTTGTTAGGGCTCGATCAAGGTTGATAAAAAAAAGTACAATATAGAAAATGTTTAATTTTATTATCTGCCGACGTTTAGTTTTACATTGTAAGCCATCTTCAGAGCTAAAATAAAGGCGAGAAGGGACGTGTTGTCCCCTGGATGGGTTTATGACTGGATAGCCCTGAAAACGAAACGTCGGCAGATAATTATTTTAAAAAAACATACATTTTTTAAATTGTATTTTTTCAATCAACCTAGACCAAACCCCAACAAAAACACCCACTATTACTTATTATGGTATTATGGCTTTCGGCGGAAAGCTTCATCTTTATAAATTGTGTAATATATTTTAAAGTTTTGAAGAAAGCGTCTGAGAACGCTAAACTAATCGGGCAATGTATAAGTGTTGTTAGAATAGTAGTAATTTTATTTATTTATTTATTACTTTCTTTATTTATTTTTTACAATGGGAAACCGGAAAAAAAATCATATAGAATTCACATCCTTTGGAAGCAGCATTTTTTTGGCAAGGAACAAATAAGGGACGAAGTTAGAATATAATTAATTAATGGAGTTACGATAAATCGCTACGAAAATGCAACACATAGAGGAAGAATACAAGGAGCTTAGATTAAGAGAGAATATATTTAGCTTCCATTACAAAGTAGATGGAGCAATAACATCCCTCTAATGCACACTTGAATAAATAGAATCGCTTTCTTATCATTCACTTTTGTGATACTACCCCCCCCCCCCC
>KZ807248.1:137077-166737 GCA_000696205.2 Oncopeltus fasciatus
TTTTTTTTTTTTTTTTTTTTTTTTTTTTTTTTTTTTTTTTTTTTTTTTTTTTTTTTTTTTTTTTACTCTTGAATAAATTTATTTTTGGTGGGAATTAAATAGTGTGGAGGGTGGGGGGTTTAGAGAAACATCTAAATTAATAATCGAATATCTTTGTTGTAATTAATGCTGTGATAGATTATTAGATATAATAGGTGTAAATTTTTAGTTTTTATATAAAAACGAAGATTGAGCAATTTTCTCAATCTTCCATACGAAACATTTCAGAGCAAGCCTTAGTGATAGCTCTTTTTTTTTACAGTAATCTATTAAAACAACAAGCATTGAATATATGCTTAGATGACGCAGCTCCTGCGTGATAATAGGCCGTTTTCGTTAAGGGCATCTCTTAACGAGGCATCCGTTCGAGACAGGTTGGTTTTAGGGCATTACTCGATGAGGAGCCATGGGAGTGCACTTCCAGGCTGGTCCCAGGGAAATAGCAGACTGCCAAAGCCGTAACAAACTACCACCTAACCACTTCCGTCAAGTGCAGGGGCCCACTGCAGACTCCGAATCGCCCCATCCATCCGCCCCGCCATGCCCAGGGTTAACCGACCCCCCCCCCCCCCCCGTTCACGCTCAGATGGCTGCCCAGTTCAGCCTAAATTATTAGGCCTCCCAGACCGAAGAACGATTTCCCATTGTCGAAAGCAGACCCGCAGATAAACGCCCAAATTGAATAAAGAACCGAAGGAGAAAATTGAACTGTAGCCCTTCTCTTTTAGACCATTGATTGCTTGCGCCGAAAATTCTTAAGAACATAAAACAACATTTTCTCTGTTGTACAACAAAATCTACACTCGATGACTTTTATCTCTCGCAATGAGATCATCTATCTTTATAGCGCTCAGCTATAATAAATAAATAAATAAAAATCGGAGAGTTTTTATAGGTGGCTAAAATGATAACAAACCCTATTCATCACAGTTACTACGCTCTAGTTTACATGAATTAAAAAAAAAATTCCATAGCTGATCAATACTCGATGAAAAATGGTAGATCAGTTAGTCCTAACGAGACCTACCTTAAATACAAAAGATTTTTGATGTAGTAGGTAGCTGGAATGAACATACTAAAATCAAACGACAAGAACTCAACAGACGCCACGGACTCTTATACAGCCTTATAAATAGGCGCTCACAGCTCACATTAGAAAATAAACTNCTCGGCCCAATACGCTTCACTCTCTAGCCGTCATTCTGCTCTATGTAAACTCGTGAGGAGCTTTAGACTCGAGGAGAATCTAGGACAGCTTCGGGGTAAATAGAACAGAAAGCTGCCTACATGAATACCTTAGGCACAGGTAAAATGATCATTGACCACGTCTTCTTACTTCTTGCACTAACGAATTACTTAGAAATCCTTCAGAAAGTATGTATTGTAACATATGATGGAGAGCTTTGCAGAAAGGATTTTGTTAATTTACCTCAATTATTTATTTTATTTTAACCATCTGGTTTGTATGTTAAGGCTTTGACTCGCAATTTATAGTGCCAGGTTAAGGAGACCCAATGAAATACCCACAAGCGCATGATAACAGAATGTCAATTTTTTTTCTATGCAATATATTTGAATCATTTTTCTGAAATTACATTTTAAGCGTGTGTTGATTTACAATATTTAATAATATAATAAAAAAGATAATTTCATTGATTTTTTTTTAATTATAATAAAATTTTTAACGCACTGTATTTTTAACTTATCTTGTAAATCAATGAACAGGATCATCATATCGGCGTAAATAATATAGAGAAAATTCTGTTAAAATACAATATGAGGAAAATTAATACGACAAATGATTTTATATTAAATTAAAATAGGTTTATTTAATCGTGTAAGGAAAACTTCTTTTACAATCTTTAATTTTTAATCAACGGGACCTCAAGCTCAGTAGAAGTAGTCGGTGGAATCAACAAGAGAGAGAACAAGTAGTTCTCATGTCTTGACAAACATGGACTACACCGTTAAAGGCGGGCTGAGGATGGAAAAAGGGAAAACCATGCTCAGCTCACGATCTGACAGGACAGAAGGAAAGAAAACACAGGACTAGGGATGAAAGGAGTTGGAGAATGAAAAAAGCCACGGCTAAATGGTCAGTTCCACGGTTCCATTCTGTTCGGGAACATACTGCCTTCTCTGGTGATCATCATAGCTCCTCTTTGAGCCAAGGTAACGGTACACTACAAAAAAAAAGAAGAAAAAAAGACTAAGTAACACATTCACCATCGACAAAAAAGAACCGACAATGAAATAAATACCAATTAATTTATAACAGAATACATTTTTTTAAAAAAGTTTAAATTTTATATGGGCTGTAGATTATAGTACTATTAACGCTCTAGTGGAAAAGAATTGTCAAAAGGGGTGTTAGGAAATAATAAAACTGTAATGTTTGTTTATATAGTACTTGACTGAGATATAATATTAGTATTTACCTTATAATGGAATGGTGACACGTAAGGAGATAATTGGCGATATTGATTAATAAGGAATGGGGCTTTATCCGAAATCTCAATTTTAAATAAACGGTATAGAATCCAAAATAAAATTTACGTCATTTAAATGCTATAAGAATGGTTGAGTTTGATATTGAGCAAAAGGAGTGGGGTTAACGAGATTCGGAAAGTTCATATACAGTTATTCATTAACAATGATACCGAGGAATTCATTTCGTTTGAGCAATTTTGGTGAGAAGCAAAAAAATTACAGAAACCCGAGTGCGTGTATATATATATATATATATATATATATATATATATACATAGATACTCACACACACATATAAACCGATTTTAAATTCGAAGCGCTTTACATACGTTCATCAGAAGCTGTTATCTTTCCTAATGTTGTGTTTCCTAAAAAACCTGACTCTGACTAGCAGTTTTCTAGTCGCACTTCTGCAATTAGCCCCAACGAGAAAATCGCACAGAGCCTTGTCACGGACCGGCGGGCCGTCACTCATCGGATACGGAAGAGGGGTTGCTCCCAGGCAACGCGTGAATCGGCATTTTCTGTTTTTGTCAAGAAGGAAAACCAGACCCGGCAACAATGGATCCATAAAATTAATAATACCTGCGCCTAAATTAAAGACATAATATTTTGAGGAAAGAGAGAAAAATAAATAAATAAAACTTTAAAATTACATTGTAAACGAAAATGAACAGTTCAATATTTTACTCAAATTTATTCATTTATTTAGATATTAATTCTCAATTGCTTCAATTGGACAATTTTCTTGTAAGATCTGCTGGGTATATTTTCCATGTTTCATTGAAAACAGACATGAAAAAAGTAAATGAAGATTATAAAATAAATGCAAGGAATATAATAAAAAACTCCTACTATCTCAGCCGGGACTCGAACCCGGATCTCCTGCTTTCCGGGCAAGTATGCTAGCCTTTACACCACCGAGACTAGCCAGATAATTCCCTCTACTCCCCGCACTTTACTCCGAGTCTAAGTAGGACGAATATATCGATTATGCTCGAAGAAGTTAACATTGTCAACTATTAATTAGACTCTCGTTTTTTTTTTCTTTTCTTATATTTCTTTTTTTAAATACGATATTAGTTGTGGAATTTAATCCCACGTTTATTTTATATTGTATAAATGTAAGGAAATAGAATAAAAAATCTTACTGCCTCAGCCGGGACTCGAACCTGGATCTTCTGCTATCTTCTATTCCCTTGCATTTATTGTATAAAATTAACGTGGGATTAAATACCACAACTAATATCACTATGTAAATTAAATTATTAATTACATAAGCACGCCGGCCCGGATAGCAGGAGATCCAGGTTCGATTGCTGGGACTGATAGGTTTTTTTATTCCATTCCCTCTCATTAATTGCTTAAAATTTACGTGGGATAATAAACCACAACCAAATAAATATTTATCATAAATTTCGGTCTCCATTAACTCCCCTCATATTCCAAAAAAAAAATTAATTCATTATGAAGTTTTCGATAAAAGGCCAAAATACCAAATTCTGTCCCTATACTTTAAGAAAGTGGGGGTCTGCCCGAAGCTTGAAATTGCATTCTGTTTTGTTTTTTTTTTAACAGGAATTAAAACTTGTATACAAAACGAAAAATAATCTTTAATAAAAAACCAAAAGAAAAAAAAAGAACAAGATCACTCTAGATAAAATGTAACTTTTCTTAAATTCTGATTGCTTTTTATAAAGTATGTTGTTACGTATATTACATTATATTCAACTTTCTTATAAATGCATGTATTTCATTAATATTAACTCGTCAAAGTTTCATTTTATTCTAAATTATATCAGATTTATGTTGGGAATAGAAAAGTTGGCGGTCTTTAGAAGAACATACTAGAAGTGAACTGATTCAGGAGGTGAGCTTTGTGAACTGAAACTACAATTCACAATCCAACAGTTCACAGCTCTCCTTCACAAAGGTGAAATCGCCATTACTACTTAATTAGAACGCATCGCCAGGTTGCGCAACCCGTTACAAACAAAAACTCCCTCGTAATAGCTGAGAGGATAAAAAAAAAAAAGAAGAAAAAACACTCAAACATATATAAATATATGCAGAAATGATACTGTTTTTTTTTTGTGAAATCTACCCGATTGTAGATCTTGCTTGGCCAAGCGCATATATGTACCACATTTTTTTTTTCACAGCAACTTTGTCATACAAATTACAAAACTTATTTATTCTTGATTCTGCAAACACAGCCAAGTAGCGATGCCTTCATATTCTGGAAGGTAAGAAAATAAGTGTATATCTATTGACTACAGTATCCATTTTTATCAAAAACTGTATTGCCAATAAAATTAGTTCTGTGATTATTTTTTCTATCTTGAATGGTTTTAATAATTATATTTTAATTTTTTTAAGTTCTTTATAACTTTGTTAAACGAATTATGCTTGAAAATTTTTAATATTGATAAAATTCAATGTTGAATAATTTTTTGGCGAGTGAAAACACACTACAAATATCAACACAGTTTGGTTGTTAATTATCTGCAAATACCGAAGAATTTAGTTTCTACGGATTTTCCTTTGCCAATAGAAATCCTTAGATCTTTTACCGAAATAAAGCAATGTCGAAGTTCACTTGGCATGAAAAGTTGAATTTGTGCCACAACAATCAACATACTCTTCATATAAACAATCAAGAATTTACTATTACTTTCTTCTTCTTATACATAAACTATATAAGAGATACATTACATTTAAAATAAACATATATAAATAAATAGTTATACAATTAGAAAATCAAATGTTTTCCAGGAATATGATTTAAACTGAAATGAAAAAGTGAAACGGAATGATTATTTTATAGTAAAATAACCTGCAATTTTACTTTCCAAGAACAAGAAACAACATCGAATGAATTTCTGGTCTAAGAAAAAAAAAAAAAAAAAGTTGAAATTACTTGCTTTCTAAACCCGCACGACTCCGGAGTAAACACGAATTGCAGAATAGAGGCGTAACTCTTTCCAACAGCACAAAAGAGTGAGTGAAGGGGATGGAGATGATCATCAAGATGGCTGCGACAAAACTTCGACTGTATTATGACAGTAGATAAGTTTACGATCCTTAATATGCTTTTTACATTGTCTGTATACATTAGGGAAATTTTAGTTTATCGTGTTAGTACGACTTTTGAAAAATTTCAATATATAATTACCGATCCCAAATTGGAGAAGCTAAAAATAAGACAAACAAACACATATTAAAAAATATATTTTGGAAAGTAATTTCGAGTGTTGGGCCTCATGTTTTTTAAGTATAGAAACTAAATCCGAAATTCAGACTTATTATTGCAAGACCTTGTATTAACTTAGTTATGGATGAAAGTTAATGAGCAAAAGGGGGGTTTAGAGTGTGACGAAAGTTTATAATCGTAATGTTTTCGTTGTTTCAGTTGTGTTTAGAAATTTTTAAGATTGTTTTTTACTAGATAAAATTCAATGTTCAATATTTTTTTGTTGAGTGATAACACACTAATAATATCAATACAGTTTGGTTGTTAATGATCTGCAAATTTTTCTTAACCAATAGAAATCCTTCGATCTTCTACCGAAATAAGGCAATGTCCAAGTTCACTTGGGATGAAAAGTTAAATAGTTAAATTTGTGCCACAACAATCAACATACTCTTCAAATAAAGAATCAGTACTTATGAAACACTTTCTTTCCAGGACAACTTTCGCTTAGTAAAAATGGCTTATATGTTGACTATTACCCATTTGATTGAAATACACTAATGCACACTTTATAGTTGTTTTTTTTCTCTAACAGAATTCAAGCGATGATTCAAAGAAATGGGAGGGCATTAAGGAGTCCGAATTAGCACTGAGGGCAGTAGAGTTAATAGCCAATAGCTATGTTGTATAACCTCTGATTAGCAAGCGGGAAACCTACTCCTATCTCGTGATGGTGACGAGAGCGGCGCCACGAAGAGTCGGTCAATCGGAGCAAGCAACTTTCGGACTTTGGTATGCCATTGTCCTGCCACGGCAGGCGGTCAATCAGCTGGGTAGAACAAGACACGCGGATGACAACTCAATTTTCTATAAGCAAAGGCCGGGAAAGGAGTCAGAAGACACAACGTCATCACAATCATGAAGCAACCCTTACATATACTTGGATCTATTTTTATGTTCCAGGGTAAGAATTTTTTCTAATTGCCTCAATGAAACTCAGAATGTGATAATAGGAATATAAATTAAACATTCATTTGTCAAATGTTTTATGTAAATATGTAGTAAATACGATATTACTTCAATCAAATTTTGTTTTATGTTTTAATAAAGCCTTCTCCACCCCACCTCATTTTTAAATTAAATATTAACACAATTTATTATTTTCAGAATGAAGATTGGAGTCATTTTATCAGTAGGATTACTCTACATTTCACTGGTCCCCTACTCACTACAGGAACCTAGTCAGGATACAGCTGTAGTAGCAGCTGATCAGGTAAAAGCAAACTTAACTTTTTATTATAATTTTTTTAAATCAAAAGCAATGAATAAGTATATGCTTTAAATCGAAAATTAAGTTATATGTAATATTTCCTAGTATTCTGTAATATTTTCTAAAATTCTGGCTAAATATACAAATTAGATTCAGTAAATTTTTTAAAAGTCAAAGGAATATAAGCACAGTTGTACATAACAGACACATTATTTAAGGAAACATGAAATTTTTGGAGTCATATTAGAAAAATAACTAAATTTGGGAAATATACTTAACGCATTTTATTTAAATTTAAGTTAATTGGTCAAACTCTAGATAGCCCATCACCTCACAACAACCTTAAGTGAATAAGCATAGGAGATAAAAACGAAAAATAGCATAACTTCAAATATAGTAAATCAATAATAAACTACCTGTTTCAGGCATGGCAAGATGATTATCAACCTGAAGGGTATGGAGGAGAGAAAGAAGAAGAGACACTTGAAGAAAAACCAACAAGAAGACCGAGAAACAAGAGAAGGAGAAGGATGAGAAAACGAATGAGAGTACAAACAGTTGAAGAGGATTTAGATAGGATAAGCAATGTTGGTCAAAATCAGGAAGCCACATTTGAAAAAGGTGCTAATGAAGAAGAAAGTGTGACACAGATAGACTTACCCAGAAGAAGGCCAGGTAAGCGCAGAAGACGTCCTCATAGAAGATATCAAGATGATGATAGCCCTCCTGCGAAACCACTAAGAAGACGAAGGAAAGGAGGTCTTAAAAAGGTAAGACCAGATATTCACGATGAAGTGGTTCTAACTGATTCTCCTTTAGAAAAGAAAGAAGTATATGAAGCTGAAACCACCATACAACCAATTTTTACAACAATTAGTGATATTTTCAATGAAAATTTTGGTGAACAAAATTTAACTGAGGCCCCAAAGGTCACAGTCACAACTGAAGCAATAGTAAACACAGAACAGCCAGATATCAAAGAAGATGCTAATAATGACATAAAGCCAGAAATCCAAGATGTTAAACCTACAGGATATGGTAATAAAATATTTGATCGGAAAAAACTATTTTCAAGTCCAAGGAGAACACTACCAGTCACTTCAGCTGTTATTAGAAAGTTGGGACCAAACAGATCTAATAATTCAGCTAACTTGACTTCTCAAACAGATATCCCAAATAAATATGCAACAAACATTATTGAAAATGTTCTTATTAAATCTAAATCACTTAATGAAAGTCATACCAATGTTCCAGAAACAATCAAACCAGAAAAGCTGGTGCACGTTGAAAGTAAAGTACAAACTTCACTTAAAAACAAACCACAAGAAGTTGAAGAAGAAGAGCCCAATTATCCTAAAATTTTTCCTAAGCCTTTATACAGAAGTAGAATAAAACAAATAGAAACCACAACAGTAGCACAATTTACAACTACTGAAAAAATTGAAACTACAAATGAGCCAGAAAGACAAACTGAAAGTTTTATATCCCAGGAAAGCAAAATGACTGAAAGTGAAATTGAAAAAATGCTTGATTATTGGGATGTTGAATCATTTAATTTAACGAATTTTGATGATTTTATAGTAGACTTACTTAAATCAAAAACAGGTAAAGACCATCTAGCAAAAATATTGGAATCTAGAAACATGACAATATCCCAACTTTTGGAACACAGAGAACGAGGCTCAAGTAAATTCCATTTACTGGAAATGTTCCCTCAAAGAAGAAAACAAGAAAAAACAACTGAAGCAACAACATCTAAGACAATTAAAACATCAACTGTGGAACCATCTAAATATAAACAACAAATACAAATTCCACCCGAATTAAAAAATCTGTTCGCCCAATTGCAAAAACAATTTACCAGTGAATTTGAAACAGAAGAATGGAATCCTCGAATGTTAGATAACTCTGACAATTATAATAGACACAGAGAACCAAATATATATTCTGTCTTCACACCCACACCTAAATTTTCAACTACAAAAAGTGATAAACATCCGACCTGGAGAATAATACCAAATCCAAAACTTCGGCCAGTCTCAGTACGAGGTAACTATGAAGAGATTCCAATAAGTAATGTGCTTAATAAACCTTTGGAAAACAGTGCTAATGATATATACATTGTTGATGAAAGTGAGTCTACAATCAACCACAAAAAAATTGGCCTTATAGGTTCAGATAGGGTCAAATCAAAGGAGCCATTTGGAAACTTTAAGAAGATTCCAGTAGGGGTCAAGTCAGCAATCGTAATAAGTGGAATTATACTGGCTGTGGCAACATTTGGATTTCTTTCTCTACTCATATCATGCCGAGTGAGACAAAAGCGAACCCTATTAAGGGCCAAACAAGATATGATGTGTGAACAGCTACAAAATGATGACTTTATGACAAGCCAGCAGAGTTTAAGTCCTGTTCTAAAAAAACATCAACAAGTGTACAATCCACATCAGGAGCACCATTCTCATCCCCACAACAGACATTATTATCTTTGGAGAACTATTCGTAGGACATTCAGATATGAATAAATAAAACAAGAGAACCCCCTCTCCCCAATTTAATTCATCCATAAAAAGAAAAAAAACCTTAAAGAATAGTATTTATGTCACCTAAAAAAAAAAAAAAAACTACAATAATTCAAATTCGCTCTAATAAAAAATTTTTATTTTTAGCATTTTAAGTTTGTTTGAAGTTGAACCAAATATTCAAGAATTACACAGCTTCAACAACTTGATGCCTCGACAGATTTATAAAATAGGTTTTAAGCTATTGTCAATTTATGTTTATAATTCAAGAATGTGAATCTTAACAGACATTGTAAATAAACATATTTTCATTTGAAGCTTAAATAATACAAAGAATGTGTATTAAAATTAAGTGTATTAAATTTTTGTAAAGTAGGAGACTGAACTATTGTGAAGTGAGGACGATCTCTTTGGTAAAGAATTTACTAATAGAGTTATTATTTCATCAATTTAAAATTTTTATATCATTAAAAATAATAGAATCTTGCAACTCTACCAAATTCCCCAAATAAAAAAAATTATTTTTATTCCATTACTTACAGCTTTATAATTAATTATAAATAAAATTGTAAGTAATGTAACAAAATAGGACATTTGATAGTGTCAAAGTAGAACATACTGATGTGGCCCCACCTCAAGAATAACCAAATAAAGGAAGCAAAATCAATAAAGCTTTAATTTCAATTAATACAGATCAAAGATGTCTCACCAATAATTAAATGTTTATTTCACATAACAGTAATTGATAGGGGTTTTGTCAATGCTTTCTTGTGAATGTGTTTTTAGCATTGTGAATGTTGCCTTATTGAAATGCTTCTAATTTTTATAAGATATCTCTGCCTTGGTCCCTTTTCTACTTCACATCTTTGTAACACCCTGCAGTCATTAATATAAAGAGTTGAAATGGAATTGCCTGATAATAGCAAATTTCCTTTCAAAATCACAAACTGTCATATAAGTGACCATTTTCATCCAAGTCATACACTTTTTTTAAATATGGTAAATATAGTGGTGCCCTTATTATTAAAATTTTGAGCTAAATAAGTTTATTTTCTTTTACAGTTGTACAGATAATTTTCAATACCATGCTAATATAAGGTGGATATATTTAAATAATGATATCTGACGTTTAAGGCAGTAGAGCAGAGTGGTTTTCATAATCGTTTAGCAAAAATTGTAATGTCAGCACATCTTTAATTCTCTTATAAATTTAAATAAATATTTTGAAATGCTGAAACACACTATTATTTTCAATGACGTAGCAGTATTCTTGCCACATTAAAAATAGAAAATAGCATTGGTTTATAACTATAAACATTTTTATTGGAAAATAAAGAAATATTCACATTTTTTTCTTTTAACCTGTTTTTCTTATGTTTACTAAAAGTTTTTATGAAGTGAAATAAATTATTGGTAGTATTAAGACATCTGGGATTCATATTAATTAACATTTGAATATCAAAAAAAACCAAAAATATGAAAAATTAACAAAAATTTGTTTATCTCGCATAAGGGACTTGTATAATTTCTTAGAAACTATTTATTTTGTTCATAAATTTAAGTAACTTAGGTTATGTGCACTTAGATTAAGATTAATTTTATATGTTAAAAGTACCTGTGTAAATATTTTTTATGTAATTTGAATAAAACAGTTTATTGAAATATTTTGTTTTTTCTAAAATAA
Organism: Oncopeltus fasciatus; assembly: GCA_000696205.2. NCBI lineage: Eukaryota > Metazoa > Arthropoda > Insecta > Hemiptera > Lygaeidae > Oncopeltus > Oncopeltus fasciatus. Next base: position 148,276 of record KZ807248.1, read on the forward strand.
ATATTTTACTTAATAATCATTCCATTTTAAGAACCACTCAAAACAATGTAGAAAAATCATAAAGCAAAGTGTCTCACTTTTACAATTTAAAATATTTAATAGTAGTTTATAAATTATCATCTCAGATAAGAAATTAACCTTCTACATTAACCCTGACTAGTTTCTCCAGCACAATTTCATATTTGATGTGCCAACAAAATAACCATTTTTACTATTTTATACACCCATATGAGTATGGCAAACCAAACTGAATTTACTTTGTCTATTACAAATGACAATTACTAAACATTTTTTGGTGTATTTTCCTGTTTTATGTGGCTCATGAAATGCCTGGGTAGTTCCATCTGAATATCACTTGCTGATAATGATTTACTAGAGCCAGACTAGTTATTACAAAAATAAGAACAACTGTCTTACTTGATGAGACAAGGGAATGAAATAAACAACATTCTATAAACAGAACAAGGTACATCAATCAAGGTCTTTTAACTTTAAGAGTGAAATGACTACTTTTCATTTGTACTAAACAAAGAATTAATCCTCTTGCTTATGTGCAATTTACATAAACAATATTCAAAAATAATCTAAAGGGTTGTTGTAACTACCAATGATTATAGAACTATCATACCTTTTGTAATCCGTCTTCATTGGTTTCTGCAAACCTTCTGTTGGCGAGCTCTTTCAGACATAGTCCATCCTCGTGGCCGAATACATGTGTTCACTGTCACTGTCTGTATTCCACTCAAGTTGAATACAGACAGTGACAGTGAACACATATATTCGGCCACGAGGATGGACACTGTCCGAAAGCGCTTGCCAACAGAAGGTGGTTTGCAGAAACCAATGAAGACGGATTACAAAAGGTATGATAATATTAAAAAATGTTTATTTTCTTAATTATTTATTAATAAAATTTAATGTGCTTTTCTTGAAACTATTATTAATTTTAAAGTTGCAGAAAATGTAATAAAACTATAAGACTACTGTGAACTTGAAAACCTAACTTTCGTTAAAAGCAGAAAACCCCGAGATCAAGTAAAAAAAATTTCTGAAGTTGTAGTTATTTAAAGATTTTAATCCTCTACAGACATTCACTCATGACTGTGATTAATTAACTTCCTCACTGGGACAGACACAAAAATTTCAAATTTCATAAATATCAATTTAGAACTTTTGGGTAACAGTTTTTGCAATTTTACTGCAGTAAGTTCATTATTAATCAAATTAAATAGCAAACATAGGTCCATTATGATCCATCTGATTAGACTCCCATAGTCTCCAACAAAAACATCTATTTATAGAAGAATTATTGAAGGCATGACAAAATTATGAGAATAAAATATATAAAGCTCAATGTTTCATCTAAATGGCAAAATCAAAAGATAACATATCTAACAGTTAATCTGTTAAGGTAATTTGAAAATTTTAACCCTTACGGTATGCAAGTTTAAAATGTCGTTTATTTCTTAAAATATATACACAGTAATTTAAAAAAAAGTATAATATATTTTATTCTAAGTACTGGCCCTCGCTTTCTACACATTTTGTCCATCTCTCGGGCAATATATGGATACCATTCCAAAAGAATGCTTCATCTTTATTTGAAATCCATTCATCGAGCCATTTTCATACGTTTTCGAAATTGTTGAAGTGTTGCTCCGCCAATGAGTGTCCCATCGATGAGAAGAGGTGATAATCAGAAGGCGCCAGGTCAGGTGAATACGGCGGGGTGGGGTAGGAGTTCCCAACCAAGCGAAGAAATCGTTTCCTTAGTCAATCTGGCTGAATGTGCAGGAGCGTTATCATGCTGAAGAATGACTTTGGCGTGCCTGTGAGCCCATTCTGGGCGTTTTTCGATCAATGCGTGACTCAAATTGATCATTTGTTGTCGGTAGCGCTTGGTATTGACTGTTTCGCCGGGCTTGAGAAGCTCGTAGTAGACTACTCCCTTCTGATCCCACCACACACACACAGCATTGTCTTCTTCCCAAAACGATCCGGTCTTGCACTCGATGTGGATGGTTGTCCTGGCGTTACCCATGATTTTTTCGTTTGGGATTCTGAAAATAAATCCATTTTTCATCGCCAGTTACAACTCGATGCAAAAAACCCTTTCTTTTGTGGCGTAAAAGCAGCATTTCGCACACAGTTTTTCGTTTTTCCATCTGTCATTCGTCCAATTCATGTGGAACCCATTTTCCAACCTTTTGAATCTTTCCCATAGCTCTCAGGCGATCGGAAATGGCTTGCCTGGTGACATTCAACTGGTCTGCCATCATTTGTTGGGTTTGGGTATTGTCTTCGTCTAATAAAGATTGCAATTCGAAGTCCTCAAACTTTTTTGGTCGATTTTCTCGTTTTTGATCAGTAACATCAAAATCACCACGTTTGAAACGTTGAAACCAACGTTCACATGTCTTGACGGTTGGAGCAAGATCGCCATAAGTCTCAACAAAAATTCGATGACATTTAAATAAGAAAATCATGACATGCCGCAAATGCTCTTTATTTGGCTTAAAATTAGACATTTTTAACACCAAAGAAAGGTATGATACGTCCACGTAAACGATTTAAAAACAACTGACTTTTGTAAACAAATGTCTAACAAACAAAATAGCGTTTAGAGATAAGCAAATCCTTCAATAGGCTAAGAGCGCATTCTATTGGAATTAAAACGACATTTTAAACTTGCATACCTGGTAAATGGGCATATAGAAGCTTGAATCAAGAAAATATAAAATTATACATTTTAAAAGGGTGTATAAAAAATTGACCATATTTCAACCCAATATTTGTATTATTATGTCTTTGAAGTAAAATGCAATTAATACTTATAGTTCATTGTTATCAACCATCATTAACCATCTGCTCCCTAGCTGCTTGTTCCAATGCTGATAACCTTCAGAGGTCTATCTAACTATCCCTCAGGGGATGGTTGTAAAAGAACTCTAGAGTAGCAATTTTAACTTCCACATTATCAAAGTTTTTCCCTTGGAGAAAATGTGCCATTAATCAAAGCAAGTAGAAATCCGACAGAGCGAAGTCTGAACTATATGGTGAATGAGGCAGGAGTTTGAACCCATGAAGTTTATTAAATTCTGTGGCTCGTAATGAAGTGTGAGTAAAAGAATTTTCTCGTTGGGATAGAACTCCTTTTCGGATGATCAAAGCAGGATAATGCTAACACAACTTTGCATACAATCTTTTAAGTTGTATTTACCGTTTCTTCTTCCGGGTTGGACCATGTAAGGTTGTTGATAGTTGCCGAGCTTTCGCACATCATGTGATGGCTTCTTCAGGGCTGAATGGAGAATGAGAGCTGTTTTTTAAATCCAGGTGGAATATAAATACCATGTTTTATACACCAGGTGGTGTATAATCCCGGCACGGTCCGGTCCTTGGGCGAAGCCTGCCTTCCCACTTGACTTCTGACGACCGTCGAAGCCTACGTGAACAATCTTTTAAATGGTTTGCAGAAGAGTTCATAATTCATAGAGCATCCATCTGGAGCAAATTTGTGCTGAATGAAACCTTCAAAATTTCAAAAAACACAGCACGTGTTTTTTTTTTCATATTGATCCCTTTCAGCAACCAGAAAAGAAGTTTGACTGTGATTTAGCCATTGCTTACAGGTATTCAGATTTCATTAGCAAACCCAATTTTCATCACAGGAGACAATCTTCTGGTAAAATCTCATGTCAGAAAGGTTTTCAATAAATTTTCACAAATTTTTAACTTAGAGAATGCTCTGAAGGTATTATTAAGCGTTGGTAAGTATTAAATAGGATTAAAACTACAGACTTTTGACATCTTGTATTTGATAAAACTGTATTTTTTTTTAATATATACATATACACCCCTTTAAAATTTAAAACTTGATGGGGTTATAATTTTAGTTTTTCCATTACTTATTTTCTAATAAGTTTTGCTTTTTGGCATTTGTGGCATCAGACCGGAACAGTCTACATGATTATGATGTTGGGCCCATTGTTGAAGAGAGGTTGCTAGGTTGCCACACAAACTTTTAAAACATAAAAATAAACTTCTTTATTAATAAAAAAAAATAAATAAACTTAATAAAGGTGAATGATAAATAAAAATAATGTTCTTCACTTCGGTATATCACAGGAGTGTAGGCCCAACTTAATGACGTCACTGGATGAGGCAACAGTCTGGAGTGCGGAACCTCTGCGGCGGTTATCCGAACCTCTTTGGCGCACAGGTAACCATGAGTAGAGGTTACAGAGAGTAAATAAATGAGTGAGTAGAGAAATAATGGAATCACTCACTTATTCTCCTGACAGTGGTCCGTTTGCGGCCCTCTTATTTCGTGCAGTATGGTGGGGGAGTTGAAGTAGGTGAGGTCGACACTCTGCCGGTCGGTCACAGGAGAGAAGGCAGAGATGCAGCCGGCGTGAGCATGGGAAATCTACTGGACTTTCCTACCACGGTGACGGTGGGGAAACGGCGGGAAAGCGCGGTAAATCCGAATTTGAGTGATGCTGCTACAATGAGTTTGAATTACTGTTTGTGAACAGTGGGACAGTGATAAGCTTAATCCCCCAGTTTGAGTTTAAAGCTCAGCAGTAGAACCTCAAACTTATTATTAGATCTGTTTCTTGGAGGAATCACTATTTTATTCTATTTTTAAAGCATACAATTTTCACTTTACCAGACTTAATTGCTATGCTAAAGATAATACGAACCCTAGCTTCCTAATCACACTCCGAGATCTTTGAGTGATGAAGATATATACAGCCTTCTAGGTCACAGATTGGGGAACCAGAATTTTGCAGACTATTTAATTACTCATAACTATTATTGGTGTAATTGTGGCTATTTTTCTGGTTCGGTGGTAATGATCTTACCATGACCTAGCTGAGATTCCTCTGCAAGCTCCTCCGTCAGGCTGCACTTGCTCATGGTAAGTGAGATCATCCTGGACTGACAAGAGCTTTTACATTGTCTGTGAAACCTAATGTAGCCTTACTGTTTAACCTGTGAATCCCTTCTATTGAGTGAAAAGTCAGAGGTTCTAATCAAATAACTGTTCCTCCCAAAACATACCATGGTTCATGCCTTCTAAAATACTGAGTGTTCCTATTATCCTAGACCATTTTCTTTCCCCTTTTTATAAGTGTGAAAATTATATCAATAACCAATATCAATAAAAAACTCTCCCGAAATATTAATTTAGGAGAAAGAATGATATTTATGAAAAATACACCAAGCCTGTTTGCCCGCAACCATATTGAAGTTAAATTTGTTATGAATCACACCAAGATAATTAAGTACAACCTGGACCATGGATCATCCATAAATTGTTATCTTTCTAAAATTGAGCTAAGTACACAAACAGATTTCATACTGTCTCATAGTAAGCTAATCATTCCATCACACTCAGCCACTAATATCAGATTATTATTCATATCCCGCCACCAAAATGAAATTACCTTTATCTTAGTAATACTTAGACAGGTACTGTGAAGATCCTGTGAAGAGAAAACCTCAAACATGTTGATCATGTTCTATTTTAATTATGTAACTCATTTAGATTAATGAATTAATTTGAACTTCTGAAAGGGTGCCAGCTTAAGACTTAACTAGGAGAGTAAATAAAGTTTATTTAAAATAATGAATATGTTTTGACCTTTTTTCCATTTTACATAGTATAAGGTCCCTTCTTGCTCTACCTGTGAAAGACTTTTATTGATTTCTTTGGGTTTCAGCCATCTTTCTGCTTCTTTTCCTCACCTGACTGGTACTCTCTGTCTATGTAATTAGGTTCCCTGTCTCATAATTAGTAATAAATGTACCATGGAAATGAGTAGTTTCTCATATTCTGTCCCAACTGTTCATAAATTCTTACAACATAATCTTGGAGTTTAGGATTTGTATGATCTCAACAATAAAAGGCACCCTTTAAACATCTTATACTCCTCATTTTAGAAAATTATGTTTTTCTTTAGTGTGTGACTCCTTTACTTAGCTCTGAATTTATAATGAAAAGAGCTCTTTTTTTGGTATTTCCTTCAGGCATCTTGACACCCAAAAGAGATGAAGGCAAGATATGATGATCAAGAGATGATGGAAACATTAAAAAAAATGTTCATTATTATGTTCAAAAGAAGAGTTTTTTTGACCGTAGATGTTATTCTTAGATGATTTTAGTTGGGGTTCGGTCAAGGTAGATCCAAAAAACACAAATTTAAAAAAGTATTTTTTAATAAAGGATTATCTGCCGAGGTTTCGGCTTACATTGTAAGCCATCTTCAGGGCTGTAGAAATACAATGTCATGAGAATACAATAATAATTGAAAATAATATAATAGAATTATTTTTCAATAAGTTGTTGTTTGCATGTTTTTTCAAATTGGTTTTTTTTTCTTCAAATTTCTTTCAAAATCTTTTTAAATTCTCTTACATAGCTCTACATTTATACTCTTGATATTACATTATATTATTGCAATTCTCTATTATATTATTTTGAATTATTATTTTATTCTCATGAAAATGTATTTCTACAGCTCTGAAGATGGCTTACAATGTAAGCCGAAACATCGGCAGATAATCCTTTATTAAAAAATACATTTTTTAAATTTGTGTTTTTTGGATCTACCTTGACCGAACCCCAACTAAAATCATCTAAGAGTTCATTATTATGTCACTACACATAGAAAGCATATATTTTTGCATATAAAGTCACTAAGTTTTTGAAGTTCTTGTTAAATAATCTTATAAGACCCAAAGAAATCTTTAATTCTCTCACTCATTCATGCTGATATATCTTGTAGTTAAAAATAAACAGCTTTAGATAGAAGGTTAGTCATTCATTAACAATACAATAAGATGCTGATGTTTATCAGTAATAACATATAGCAGACTTGAAAGTAAGTAAGTCTACTTAAAACTATTTTTATTATGTGTACCAATCAGTTCATATTTAATCATATATGGGATAATCCTATTTAGGTAATAAGGTCATATTTAATTATGAAAATGGAGTCAAGTTTGGATCATAGGGTAGATGAGAGATTTCAAGCAGCCTTAGTAATCAAGAACATGAGAATAAGAGCATTTTCATGAAGATGCTGAACACATCTGCAACCTTTTCTTAGATGGTGTGTCCCAATTGACTAATTTAATTCCTTCTCTGAAGATTGCAATTCTACCTAAAACTCTTTTCTCCTAAAGCCCATCTCTACAAAATAATATTCAACCTCAACCACTTCTCCCTGGATATCCAAGACTAATTTAAATTACTGACAAATAACTCACATTAAAGAATGCCAAATAATTTTCATCCCCTTCCTTCTCCTTCAAATTTTAAAGAGCCTTTAATCTTCAAGCTTCTCCAACCTCTCCTCAGAAAAATATTTCATAAAAGTTTTATATTCCTCAATTGGTAGAAGTTATATAAAAGATATTTCGCAATATGCATGCTTAAATTACCTGTACTGTTTGTAAGTAAACACATCCCGGAGAGCTTCACTGGCAGGATCACTTGATTTCTGAAAAATAGTAGATTTATTTTATTCAATAAGTAATACAAAAAACTTTGACTCTCTTGACAAAGTTAACAAAGTTTTCAAAGTTAAAAAATTTATCCATGTGTACTATGTTTTAGTTTAGAGTACAGAGACTAACACAGAATTGGACTGAAGTTCTAGCAAAAGCAACCATGTGAAAAATATGGCCACAGATGGTAATTTTTTGTAATCATAAGCACTTTAAGGCAAAATCAAAGCAAGAGGATGCTTTAAACTCTTCAAGCTGCTACCCTAACATAGGGCTGCAAAAGAGTATTGTCATTTCACTCATAGAAACCATTTGATAAAGTTCTAGAACCAAAAACATTTTTGATAAAATAAATAATCTTTTAGGAAGGTAAAATTCATTCCCAGCAGCATCTTTATAAGTCAAGCCCATTTTCTATCATTCCTCTACCTTAAGCAGTCAAGGAAGTAAAATGAATCAGCTGGTTCAATGAAAGTAAAACTTAACTGATAAAAATTTTTTTCAGGATTTCATGACTGGTTTTGCTCTCTTCTAAAGTTTTTTTCCATCCCAATTAATGAAAAAACATTAAACCCTTAAAAAGAGTACTTTTTCTATTTCTTAGTTAGAAATCTTAAATAAATTAAATATTTAATTAGATAATTTAAAGGAAAAATTATATTTAAATATTACTTACTTGAAAAAGATTAAATAAGTATCCATATTGTCTGGCAATACTTTTGCACTGTTTTAGTGCAGATTCTGAAATATATATAAAATAAATTAAAATTTTGGAACACTAAAACTCTGGGAAATCATGACATGAATATAGTAATCAATGAAAATATCAATGTTCTGTTTTTTGTTGTTTTTTTTATTGGTAGAATGCTAGAATAGTAGAATATGGATTCCAGTTTTAAATTAAACTTTCCATTTGAAAAGTATCCCAATTGGCTTATTAATCAATTAAGCTGCATTAATTGTCCCAATGATTCTGGGATACTTCCAAATCTGCCAGGAAGGCTTTGTCAACACAATAAAACAAAGTAGTTTTGAACTTGTTTGAAGGCCACTTTTATGCTCTTAAGATGAGTTAATTACTGATGTAGAAGAATTCTTTAAATTTTTTTTTTTTTTTTTTTTTTTTCAATAAACTTAAATGTGGTGAGTTTATTTATCCTAAACTGCAATTTTTTTTTGTATTCAGAAGCATAGAGATAATCTTGTTTGACAAGGATAACCTGCCCACTAACTTTAATTTTCAATATTGAAAATCAATCTTGCTTTCCCCATGTTATTCTATATTTGCCTGAGACATCATTAAGTGACACATGCTCTTGTATTCTAGGCATATGAACATTAAGAGAGTTCTATGTTTTATAGGCTGCTTAATTATTATTCTTATTAGGAATTCAGTATTTTTTATAAGGAATAAAAAACTATTAAACTTCTCTCGGTAATAATGGTTTTTAGTTAAAGCTGAGCACTTTCAAGATTCATTGTCTCATCCCCAGAGCCCAGGAATATCTCAGACGAGAGAATCTAGTAATCAGACATTGAGTCTTGAAAGGGCTCAGAATTAAATATCATTAATACCAAGCGAAGTTTAACAGTCTTTTTATTCCTTATAATTGTATAGCTTCGTCCTAGTTCATTAAAAAGAAATCAGTATTTTTCCTTTCACAATTTTCTTAAATAGGCTATGTTCTAAATGTCTGAATGTTTATGAATAATTATCTCAGTGGTTGTGGGTTTCTAATAATAATTATTTATGTAAAAAAGAAAAGTCAATTTGTTTTATATTTAGTTCTACAATTACTAATAAGTTGACAGCAAAAATTATTAGTATTTAATAACTTACTTACATCCCTGTAACCTCTTATATTTTTTATAAATGTTTGGAAAATATCATGGTTTGATAAGAAAAGTTCAGAAATGGAAAAGGAATAATATAAATTAACACTTTCTTTGAAACTTTATTTGTTACTTTTTTTTTTTATAAACTTTTATTTATTTACTACATTCTGTTAAATAATTTTTTTTTTAAATTTTATTACAATGAAATTAAAAATGACATTCAATGTCAATCACATGAGGAGAGAAGGTGACCAATGACACCGCTCTCAAATTTGTTACTGAAGAATGTATATTGATAACAAATTGACTATATATTAATAAATTGAAAAGTTAGTATAAAATTTGAAAGTGATAAAATACGATGTTTAAGAAGAATAACAGTTGAGTCAGACTCTGAGAATGACAGTTTTATTAAGAGAAGAAAACAATCTTAACAAGCATGTTAATGTGTTTATTTACTACTGTCTAATTTTCGGAATACTTTGTCACTTTGACATTTTTAAAAGTCTAGAAAAAACCTATATGTATATAGAAGAAAATAAATAAAAAATAAATCTCCTCTTCAGTCTCAGTTAAGAATGCATTACTTGTTAATGTCAAGTGAGCTCCAACTATAGCCTGCAAAAAACATTTCAATATAGTCACTCATCTTTAAGTTTTCAAGAATTTCGCATTAAATTTCATGTTATGGACAAATTGTGTCTGAAAATTTTGTTTCAATTTATGGTTCTCTTGAGGACTTAGGGAAAGCACTGAATGAAAGGACCAAACCCCTTACAGCAAGGGGCTACTAGAAGGCCACCTGCTTCCAAAGGATACCACCCCACATATAAGAGGAAATCCTACTTTCTAGTGAAATCCAGAAGAGCCTAGAAAGATCTAAATAGTTATAAAAGTGGCTCCCCAGCAGCCCTTGAGTCAGTGACAGATACTGTGTCAGATCAGGCTTCTCAAAGTATCGAGTTGGTCATGGCCCTGCAGTAACTAGTGACAGTGAAGTGTTGAGTGACAGTAACTAGTGAGTGCAGATCATTTGTAGATAATTTAGCAAGCTGTTTTGGGGCCTCTTTGTAAAATAGTTGCTTTTCGTTCATTTTTACAAATTTGTTAATTATCTATGAGTAATTTACCTCTTTTATTTATTTATTTCTTAGTTAGTAAGGGCAGTAGATTTAATTGTTATATGTTATTAATAGGTATAACAGTTTATTTTAATAAATTAATAACTTCAATTTATTTCTGTATTTAATTACCCATAGCCCATAACAGATCATTTATTTTCTTACACATCTAAAACCCGAATTTAAGTAGTCTTTAAATTAATAATTAATACTTATGTTTTCATTCTTAACCTAGATAAAATTTTAAAATACCTGTTAAGATAACGTAGAGGAGCATGGTAGTCTGTTGGGTAAGGTAATGGATTCCTGAGCCTAAGGTCTCAGGTTCAATGCTTACAGGATATAGTAAGATTTTATTTTCCCTCTGTGCTTCTGTTTGTAATGCCCCAAAGGATTCCTGGTGTGCTCTTAAGGGACACCCAGCCCTAATTGGGTCCATTCTTCATTGAATGGGAAAAAATCAGGGGGGCAAAATGGTGTGATAACCAGCTGTTTTGGTTATACACTCCTTCCCTGGTGTGCCATGGGTTGAGAATAAATACACCCTTAACATGTATTTCCCCTTGGGCCTATATGGTCTATTGCGGGACTATTTTTTTTTTTTTTTTTTTTTTTTTTTTGTCATTTTAATGATAATAGAATAAAATTATATTTCTAGGAGAGAAATGACATTGTATATAAAAGTCAAGTAATTTCAGTGTAGAAGTCTAAAAGTATATAATATTTACTATTCTTATATATCATAGAGTAATACCTGAAAATAGTTTTTTTCACGCCTTTCTAAGAAAAATGTTTAAATATATTAAAAGTAAAACAATTAGAATAAAAAATAATTAAATTTAAAAAACCCATCGCTGAAAAAGAACATAAAAATATTCTTATTATTTAAAAAAAACAGTTACCATAAACAGGTGAACCCTTGAGAGCTTCTAATTGTTGAGGAGTGAAGTACATGACAGTCGTATATGATGAAGGAAGAGTCTCAATGTAGTTCTCCCAAAATGATGACCCTTTGAGTTTTTCAAGTAGAAGAAATAATGCTAATATTATATTTGGCATATGCATTAGAAGGGTGTCATTCTTGATAAGGTATTCTATAACGTAGAATAAAAACTTCAATTAGATTTTTTTTTTATTGCATAATATTTAATAATAAAAATGCAGCTATTAAATATATAGCTAATATAATTCAATAAAGTAATGAAATATTGATAATACCTACATTAATTAATAAACTAAATTCCTAAATTATTGAATAGTTTTGTTGTTTATAGTTGATATATTCATGCTCATATTTACACGTACATTATATATATATATATATATTGTTATTTTGTGTCTTTTAAGGGCTAGGGTTGTGTATAATAAAATTTCTTACAGACTATAGGATCTCAAAGTAGCATATTTAAAAAAAAGTTAGAGGAGCAGGATCTGGATAATTCAGATCAAGATCAGTTCTTCAACTACGCTTGCATTAAGCTCTAATAGACGCTGGTGAAGATCCTGAAACAACTTCTTCTTTTTTCAAAACAGAATTAAAGTGTGCCACTAACAAGAATACCCTACCTTTTAGCCTAATTAAGCTACAGGAAATCAGCTAAAAGGTAATATAATTCTGAGTTACAGACACTGAATTATATTGTGACAAAGGTAACATAAATATGCATACATTTATTTTTTTCTATCTGTAGATAGGGAAAAATTCCTATAATTAAGATAAATCCCTATTTAATAAGAATTTGCAAAGTACTGAAAAAAATATACATTAGTCAATTTATCTTGATAAAAATAAAATTATTAACACAAAAGTATTTTAATCAAATTAAAAACTATTTTTATTTTACGAATAAGTGATACAAAGAAAACAATATCTATAGAAAATATAATAAAAGTATAGAAAGATCTTCACACTTTTGTCAATTGGCAAAAAGACCAAATAGGTAAAAGTAACCATCTGATAGTTACAGCTATTATAAACTTTAAGTTAAGACCATTAGAGGAGAAGTATGCTTATAAATAATTAAGCAAGATGAGGGCTCAAAGAGTTAGGCAAGATGTTAGGCCACTTTTGGCTCAAAACTTTGAAACTTGTACAAATAATTGCTTAAAAATTATAAATATTTGTAGTTTCTAAAGTATTCAGCATACTTGGCTTTTTAATTTCAATAATTCTTCAAATATGACACAATGAATTGTAAAAAAAAAAAAAAAAGCTTACCTAAATCAGATTCCATAGCTAAATCAGTGGTCATCATCAATTTTCTAGGTACAGATATCATAAAATCACTTTCTTTAACATCTTTCACAGCCTTCAACCCATACCCATAACCATCGAATTCAGCTATTTCTATACCTTCAATTTTCCCCCCATTTTCAAGCAACCAGGCAGTCAGTTTATCCATAGACTCTTTGTTTCTTTCTGGTAAATCAATATTAATTTCTGAAATAGAAGCAAAACTCTTGGTTAAATAGAACAATAGTTATTAGAAACTAAACTTTCTCTTAATTGATGAATTTAATATTAAAAACCACCTGCATTAAATTTAATCAACACCTGATCCACTTTCAAGTTGCCCATTTGAGGTGTCAATATAATAGGGCCCAGTCTTTGATTAGTAGTTCTTTAGTTTTTAACCTCCATTTATTTATCCTTCCCATTCATAAAACTTTTTTTTATAGTTATAGGGGCATAATTAACATCCAAATTTAAGGGAAGGTAGTAGCCGGATATACTTATTTCCTTTAAAACCTCTTTGAACAGGTATCTTTTAAGATAAACCTTTTTTTTTTTTAATTGAATCAGTTTATCCTAAATATATATCTTATATATAATTTGTGTGACATTAATGAATTTGAACTGGGCTGCCTCAGGGGTACAATCTCACAATACACATAGCTATAATGACCGTACAATCAAAACTAAAACATCAGAATTTGTATCAAAAGTCATGTTTTCAAACAATGTGCCAGCATTCATTAGCATTTAAGTTAGAATTAATAAAAGTAAATTATTAATTCCTGTAACTAATGAACGATGGATAAAAATATGAAGTGTTATTTACAACTTCAAATATTAGGTTAGAAAAGATGCTTGACATTTAATGCAAATTATCCTGCTGTATTGTTAAAATGGGTATGAAATCATAGTTCAATTACTCACAACTTATTAAGAATTATTGGCCTTGATCCCATTCTCCAGCCACATCCTAGGAGCCCTAAAGGATACCATAATGAGTTTTCTCACTCACTTTATGAAGATATGAGGTTTTATTGACTTTAAATGCATTTAAAAGGTCTAATAGCTCATCAATATTGGAGCCCTAATCAACATACCATGAATTGTTTTATGAATCATTAGTAAAAACAATCAAATCAACCAAAAATGAACCAAACCAATTTATGGAGGGAAATGTAAAATAGAATAGAATAGAATAAATGTAATGAGCCACTAATAATATATATATTTCATTTCTCAATAACTTCAAAAACTTTAAAATTAAATCCAAAATTGGATTGGTTTTTGTGGCTTCCTGTAAAAGTGTCAGGTAATCCCTAATGACAACCTCTTAGTAAACTTCATTATGACACGTATTATTATGATTTTAAGGTTCCCAGCCTTAAAGGTTTTAGCCATCAGCAATGCTGAGAAGTACAGGCAGGTTTTACAGTGACTAAAGGATTAATGTTTCCAGAATATCTTGGGGAGAGCCGACCCCAATAAGCAGAGGGGGTCGAGTAGATAACAATCTGAAACATAATTGCTTACATTCTCATTTTGCAACCCACTCAACTCATAGTTGCAAATGAATGAAGAGAATTTACTTAACCTGCCTATATATCTTTTTCTTAATATCAGCTAACATCCAAAAATGAATTTATCACATATATTAATATAAGTCATTTTGCCACTCCCTAGGATACATTTCATTGATCACCTCTCCTGTCATCATTTTTACCTCACTTTTTCTGAAAATAGTACATTGATTTACACCTTGGATAAACTATCACCAATATCTGCCTATATGAAAAAATAGTTGGTGGTTATTAATTTGATTTCTATTAATTTAATATAACTCTGAATTGTGTAAAGAATAATTAGCCTCTTCATACCAACAACCTAATATGAATAATAAGAAATAAAAATCAATCTTAAACTACAAATTCATTATTTAATAATTCTGGCACATACCTTCCTCAATATTCATAATTTTATGGAGAAGTTTATCCATTTCCAAATGTGTGTCAATCATTTTAGTTCCATTATTTGGAGTACCAATGGTGCTTGTCACTATAAAACAGAGACAAATAATATTTAGTGGACCTGAATTGAAAAAAAGAAGTTATAAGAGATATTAGTACCACTCTACTTACTTCTTAAGAGTTTTTCAATTAGTTTATTTAATTCACTTCTTTTTTGAGGTGACAGTTTTAAATTTCCCTCCTTATGCTTTTGAGAAGCATTGACAGGTAGAAGATTTTTATTAGCCTTTTGGCCTCTGTTTTGTCCTTTCCTTCCCATATTTTGGCTATAATAATAACATATTTCATAAAAATGAATGACACAGTCAAAAATAACAAACTTGAAGAAGTGGAACTAGCGGTATCAGATCAACAACATTCTAATAATTATATGTAACCATGAGTAGAACCTATCTCAACACCTTCAGATTACATTTCGTTTGACACAGTTCCCTTATAAGGCAACAACTTGTAAATGTGACCAATATTGACATTTACATTTGCATGGTTAGACAATAAGTCAAAAAATAGGTGATTATAATTTATGTGACACTTAAAAGTTATTGTAAAAAAATACCCTTCAGCATGCTGTCAATTTGAGAGAGGTAATAAAACCTGTTACCAGTAATCTAAACAAAAAAGGTTACGATTTGTGTTGTTTATTTCATTTCAATGTGTCTAAGGAAGATATTTACATTGAAAGTAAGATTTGGATTGTTAAGAATTTGTTAATTTCATTTTCGAAATCAACTAGGAGCTCCTTAAGAATTTCTCTTAATTTGAATTAGTTTCAGCGTTCGTTGTATAAAATTTGTGTGACGTTAAATAAAAAAATACTTCAGAGTGTACCCAGTTACTCAATAATACTTCCTCTGGTGTTTTGCTCCAACGAAAATTTGAAAAAGCTAGAAGTATGGTTTAATTCATCAATATATTTTAAGCAATAAGAATTAGTAAATGTTTATATACATAGTGGTTTATAATAAATTTATTTTTTAGATTGTTAGTCCTGATAAATTAACGCATCACTTCTTACTTAAGCAAGCATCCAATGTAACTGCAAACTCAGCTTCCCAGCTATTAAACCAAACTGTTGCTGCAATTATAGACACTGCTGAAGGATATAGGTAATTTGTAGTTCATATCAAAACTCAAAATCATAAAATAAGGGAACCTCATTTAATGTCAATCATATTTTTTATAGGAATGTGTTAAATAGACTGATTTCATTAATTGAAGAATGCCAAGCAAATTTAGGAAATGAGGGTCTTCAGCAAGATTTTTCTGATTTAATTGTTGAATATAGATCAGAAGTTAATAATTACAAAGCACAGTTTGTTGTGAGTATTTTAGTTTAATTATATTGATGAACCTTTATTTTGTTACAATTTAGTTGATGACATCTTGATTTAGCCTCCTTTTTAATTCCCAATATACCTTCTTTAATTAAATTTTTGTTTCAATTTTTATTCAGTGAAGAAACTTCTCAGTTATAAATGTACTTTATCAAAGTTAGGAAGCCTAAAAAAAAAAACTGAATTTGTTAAACCTCCTCTATCCTGTTATTTCCTATACTAATATAAAAAATTAGTTGGACTTTTGTATGCCTGGGCTCATGAAGATAAAAAAAAACACTGGGTTTGCAATCTATTCATGCCAGAATAAATGTTATTACATTATGTGTGATCTTCTTGTGGACCCCCTACCTTTATGTGGACTAAAAATAGAAATAATTTACTTTTAATTTCAATGATTCTTCTAGAGTATAATTCAGTATACAGGTAGAGGTAATTAATTATGCTGGAGAAATTAGTTAGGGTTTTGGCCAGGATCAGAAAAGTAAAATACTAAAAAATTGTTGAGTAATTATATTATTATTGCCGACATTTTGACCTAACTTATAAGTCATCATCAGGGTAATCGGAGGTTTATGGTCACATCTCAGAGTCAAGAGCTAAAGTGAGCCTCAAACCATGTAATTAATTGTACTGTCTTAGCAAATTCTAAAGGAATTTAGCTTTAGAGGTTGTTCTGATGACAGAGTTTTTGATATTTTCTCCTATCTTCCCTGGAGTGGAATAGATTTTAAAAAACAGCATATTTTATATCAATATTATTATAAAACAATTATTTAGTACTTTATATCATTTACAATTTTAAACAATTTGTGTTCTATAGATTTTTTTTCTATTAGCGACTTATTTTTTTAAGCAATTCTGTCTCTTTATTAGGAATTTTCTTATTTGAGAGCACGTGTTTTGAAACAGTCTCTAAAAAAAATTGTAGTAGATATATTTCTTAGCTAAATTGAATGGTGTTGATTACCAAAGACTACGTTTACTTTGGTAAAGTGTTGGGAGTGTTTTACATTATTTATTTTATTTTACATCTATATCTATGGTGTTCTGTTTAATATGGTATGACGATTCAAACTACTATTTTTTTGTGGGAAGTTAAAAATAAATTAATATTATTTAAAATGAGCTTGATTGCAAAGGAATTTCAACATTCAATTTAAGTTAAGATATTTGGTTTATGATTTGTCTCTCTTATGCACATCAGTAAAAAAAATTTCATTTATTCAGAAAGCTCTCTGTATTTATGTCATCCTCAGGTCCTTTTTTACTATTTTCCTGTTCATTTTTTTTCAGTGACTTTTTTTTTGACAATTTATTGATCAGCATAATATTTCTTTGAAAACGTTAAAGCCAATGTATAATGAGTTGTAAAAAACTAATTCAGTTTACCTTAGTATTAACTTTTATTTATGAACAACGTTTTTCGTTTTGCCCCATCCTCAGGTGCATTCTTTGCTCTGTCTTTGTGGTATATTAGATATCAATTAGAATGTATCGATCAGAGTATAAGGGAGCAATGAGATTAACTACCAACAGAGACTGCCACACACACACAGATACCTCTCTTTTAGTTATGTATTTTTTGTTTAATACTTTTTATGAGTAATAAATCTTTGAGTTAAGCCTAGTGTTTTTGTTTGATATTATGTTTTAAAGACATACAGCCTTCTTGAAGTTTTTACAGTGAGAAGACAAGAGTTTTGATAACCTACTATAAGTAAAGAAATGTCAAACATGGATTGTAGCTAAACATTTAAAGACATCTTTGAAGTATTAACTGGAAAAATTCAACAATTAGACAGCACAAAATGCATCTGAGAATGGCATAAATACTTAAAAGCTTGAATAAAAGTTTATACTTTATAAATACAAGAATTTTTTATCTATTTTAAGGAAACAACAACTCTTCAAAAAAAAAAAAAAAAAGAGTCCTCTACCTTAACCACTTGACAGACCACCTTGCTCCTATTCCAAAGAAAATATGGACTTAAATCTGATTGAAATATTCTCCTTTTATTGCATTTTACTACTAACAACAGTTAGTTAAAAAATAAAAGTATAAAAATAAAGCTTTTATAAATAATGACTTTAGTTGTGGTATTTTATCCCACATAAATTTTAAACAATAAATGCAAGGGAATAGAATTAAAAAAAAAAAGATCTTAATACCTCAGCCGGGACTCAACCCCGGATCTCCTGCTTTCCGGGCAAGTATGCTAGCCATTGCACCACCGAGGCTAGCTAGATAATTCATTCTAATCCCCGCACTTTACTACGAGTCTAAACCCCCGAGTAAGACGAATATATCGTCTTATGCTCGAAGGAGCTTACATTGTCAGCTATTTGTCTCGTTTTTTTTTTTTGTTTTTAAATTTCTTTAAAGAAATTAG